>JAKCPI010021377.1:0-149552 GCA_023213315.1 Euborellia annulipes
CTCTGGGACAAAATATATATAGGCGCCTTCTTCTAGTGACTGACTCGGTACGCCTCTGTTTAACCATGACAATATCCTCACTGGGATGGATTGATATGAAAAAATTTGGTGTAGAAAAATAATAGGAAAATTAGATTTCTAATCACCACCCATTAATTTTATCCAATTATAACCGCCTAACAAAAAACAAGCAAAATTAAAACCTTTTTATATATAAAGCAAATTCATTTTAAGAAAAGATGAATTATAAATTGTGGAGTATTAAAAATATGAAAGACACTTTGATATCATCTCAGATTGAGAGACATCAAGCGGCGAGAGTTCGAACTAACTAAGAACAAGCTTGTTGTATGATTTGATTCTCTTATGCACGTGACAATCAAGTTCCAAGAATACCTTGGTTCCAAGTAAAATGGATATTCTTAGAAATATATTTTAATAACCAATTATTAAAATGATATAATACATTTATATAATAAGAAAAAAATAAGAAATAGGATTTTTATCAAATACAAATTTATATGGTAGAAAATTTTAGGATACACAATTTTACAAGAGAATAGAGAGAGTGAGAATAATTAAACCAAATATAAATATAAATACCTTTAATAATAATGCTGAGTCGACCCCGCAGTGTGAGATGAAGATGAAGAAGATGATGACCATTAAAATTAATAATCAATTATAAATGAGCACTTATTAACACTATTAACACACTAAAACACTGATAAACACTAATAATCACAAAATAAAATAAAAACTTTGAATAAAAAACGCGAATATGCAGTAAAAGAATGGCGCGTGAAAAGCCAACTGACTCCTCGTAGATGGCGTCACTTTCTCCTTTGAAAATGGGGGGAGGAGGAATTCAAAAATGAGTGGGGGAGATGGCGCGTAAAATGAAAGCATTTTTTTAAAAGGTGTGATGTTGCACAGCACACAAATTTCTGATAGCTTCGATAATTGAATGTTGTGCATATATTTAGTTCTGGGTAGTATGGTACATTAAAATCAAGGAGGTATTAGAATTCATATGTAAAATTTATAAACACCAGGCAAAAACGGAAATATTTAGATTTAAAAAAAATTTTGTTTTTGAGAGGGCCCGGGGCCCTCGTGGTTCAGAGATAAACTGTATTTTAAAAATATTTTGTGTATGGAGGAGGGGGATATTTAAAAATGAGTACGCCCCCCCCCCCCGAAAAAATTCAATATACATCTCTGGTACAAAATGTATATATTCATGTCAAAAATTCGATGTCGAGATTTTGATGGATATTCATGTTTTGAGGCTGAAATCAAAAAAGTGGTTTTCGCAACATAGTCTGTCTGCCCCCTGGAGCGTGAAAATAAGATATTAATCAAAAACGGTCAAAAAGTACTAGTGCTTTACTGATGTACTTTTTCACTTTTTATCGATTTCCTCAAAATTCTCTCTAACGATTTTGATTAAAATTCAAAAATCAAATATTTTTTAGAAGCTCTTTCAAATGTATATTTTCATTTTACCCTCAAAATTGTTTGAAGCACACTTTGCTCTTGTACTTCATAGGAAAGATAGGAGAAATAGTTACCATGGTAACAAAATATAAATATTTTCCGATGTTTATAAATTTTACATCTTGAATTTTAATATCTCGGTGGAAACTAAATATACCTCGACACAAAAAAAAGCACAGAACACACCGATTACCGAAGGTAAGAGCTGTGCGACTAGTCACACCAGATTTTTTAAATTTATATTGGAAAATTTGAACTTCGCGTTTGTAGTTTGGAGTCTTGCCGCTAAATGGGGGAGCGCCACCGAACAGCTCACTTATCCAACCATCTTTCGTTGCATTCGTTGTCATTTCTCTTTATTTTATTCCATGTTCGTTCATGTCAACTTGCAATTACAACTTCTGGTGACGTATACAAAGTTTATTACTATTTAATTTTCCCATTGTTTTCTTTTTAATTTCTATAAACTAAATTAACTAAATTTTAATTGTATAAATCATATGTTTTGGTATAATTCGATTGTGTAATTTCACAAAGTTAGTCTTAAACCAAATGCTTTTTGAAAAATAATCTTATTTTCATTTTTTAAATATATTTTTGCAGTTATTTGTTCTCTTCCAAATGTCCTAATGACAACTAGACGTAGACGAGTTGGTTCAGAATGTGAAAATTTGTTGAGCTCATCTTCTGCTGGCACTTCAACAGCATATGAAACGAACATCCAAACTGCATTTTATAATCCAAATTTTAACCAAAATCCCGGAGCACCGCTACAGAAACCAATGATGAGTTCAAGGGATCGAACCAACGAATTTAAAAATGCTATTTGCTCGCTTCAAGGAAGACAAATGTCAAAAGTTGGCCTTAAAAGGGATTTCAAACGAGATAAATATATGCAAAATCATAGAGAATTCATGCTCATTGCCAGGTAATTTTGTTTTTATATTATATCAATATATATATATATGAAATTTTTATTCAAACATTTTTCACCCACAAATGCGAATTTGACAATTCTAATTTTTATATAACAGTCTAGCAGGGTTGTCGCTAGTTGGTATATAAAAATGGACCTAAACATATTAACTCAGATGAAATCTAGATGCCCTTAGTTGGTCTTGTGACACTTACGTTCTTGATTACTAAGTCTTATGAATAAACAGATGTTGACTTGGCAAACTCACTATCTTTTTATGTCTTTCTCTCTCTCTCTAAATTTGACTATTTATACGCTCTATTTAAATCTAAGGGCCAGATTGTTGCCCGGGTTCTTCGTGCTGGGAATGCCGGGCTGACTATTCGCAACCATCGTATCGTTAGCCTCTTACGCTGGATCATTTCCGATTTTGGGTTCAAATTTTGGTGTTCCCTGCCCTCTCAAATAAAGTCAGCTCGAAGTCTTTCTATTTTTAAAAGACACCTTTACCAGCACATGCTCTGAATTTTGTAATTGTCTAATTCTTTTGTTCTGGAAGGCTAATTGTCCATTATTCATGAAATATCAGTACTTTCAAATATCTTTCCAAATAATTTATTTCAATATTATGTTTTGTTCTTTTTTTTCACAAACATTTATTTATTTTCATTCATTTATTTGATTTATTTTAAGTTATTTATTTTTTTATATATATATAAATTTATTTTGATATTTGTACTCTATGTCTATTTAAATTTGTTTTTATCTTTTGTTTTATTAATTAATTGAGCAGAGATGAGCATGTAATATTAAATATATCTTTTTTTTCATGACTCATAAGAGTAAAAATTTACTCAGAGCCAAATAAAGCATCTTCTTTTTCTTCTAAATTCTTCTCATATTTCTTTTTATCTCAATATTTTCCCAGTAGATGTTTATATATATATATATAATTGCAATTAAAAATATATATATATATATATATATTTATAAATCAACCTAGCGCGGACTTTAAAAGTCAATCCAATATAGTACCAAGTGTATTGACTTGAAAAAGTGTTAATGTCTGTGTTTGATTTTTATTCAAGAATATTTAGTCATTCTATTTATTTTCATTGGAAATTAATGTAAAACTTTAACCCTAGTTACTGCTAAACAAATGACTAGTTTTAATTGATTTAATTGCTTTTTTTCAGGACAATTGGAAAAAATATAAGCAGCACTTATACTAAACTTGAAAAATTAACGTTATGTAAGATATAAATTTACATATTATTCAAGTTAACTATTTTTTTTTTTTTTATTTTGCTTATATAATTAAATATAAATTTTTAGTAGCCAAAAAGAAATCGCTATTTAATGATCGACCAACTGAAATTCAAGAATTAACGTATATTATTAAAGAAGATTTGAATAGTTTAAATCAGCAAATAGCTAAACTTCAGGATGTGAGTCGAGCTCAAAAACAATCGCAAACCAATGGAAAGCATCTGTTATCCCACTCATCTAATGTAATTCTTGCTCTACAATCTAAATTAGCTACTATGTCCACCGAATTCAAACAAGTTTTGGAAGTAAGAACTGAGGTACGTAATACAAGTATTTACGAAATAAAACCAGTGCGTCGGATTAGGCCGAGCACTGCACTAATCTAAAAATTAATTATGGTATTTTATGAATAAAGTCAAAACAAATAATCAAACCCAATTAAATAACAAAATGACGTGTGTTTGTGTTTGTTTGTTTTGATCTATTACTCATTCCAAAAACTACTTAAATGTATTCTGAGGATTTCAAAATGCATTTTGGCAGCTTCAGTTCAATTTAGATTTTTTTTTTTAATATGGAATTGATTCAAAATTTTTATCGCTTGGCATAAAGTTTATCACAAATTGATTTTTTTGTTAAAATTTTAACTTTTTCCCTAAAGTAAAATCTAATGAAATTTTCAATGTAACCAGGTAATTTTATACTTTTTAATTTTTGCTATTACCATTATTTATCTAAAGTCAATGGTTAAAGAAAAAAAGAGCCAATTTCCGCGAAATAAAGGGATTGTTTATAAAACAAAACAAGCTAACAAATTGCATACTGTCTGAAACAATTTGCCACGCATTTTATAATGATTTGATATTAACAGATTATTTTGAAAAAAACCTAAATTTGCAGCAAGGGCTGGACGGACGATACCCTAGCCAAATATGTTTATGAAATTCTCATTTGGGAAAAACAATTATTAAAAATGCCTGTGAAGCTAGAAGCCGAAGATAAAGGGCACCGCTAGATAAATTGATATTTTAAAATTTTTAAAAATTCATACTCGTCGTCAATTAATTATCTTTTCAAAATGTTGATAATTAAATGGTTAATCGAATTATAATCTTTTAGTCGTGGCCATTTATTTATTAAAGGAAAAAAATTATAAAATAAAGCTGGTTTGGTAGAGAAATTAAAAAAGCTTAGAGAATGAAACCAGCAGGTTCTCTTCTCCATTTGCATATTTGAAAATATATCAACAGATAATTGAGCTGATTAGTTAATCTATTTAATATATTTGTCAATGAAGTAGAATGAGATGATCACCAAATAAAATGGAAAGTACTAATTAATTTTTTATTTTTCTTTAAAAAATCTCATGAACCTAAGAACATGGGTTTAATTATATGAATCGATTATAGTGAAATCTTAAAATAAAAATTTGAAATATATAAATAAAAATAAATTAAGATTATTCCTAAGTTTTGTATTAAAATAAAAATATTTTAAATTGTTTTTTTTTTTTTTTTTTTTTAGAATTTGAAACAACAAAAAAATAGAAGGGACCACTTTTCTCAAGGATCGGTATCTTCTTCGCTTCCCCCTCAGGCAATGAATGGATCACCGCTCGGCTCTCTTCTTTTGGCTGAAAACGAAGTTGCAGTAAATATGGATATGGTCCCTTTAGTTCAAAAACAAAGCTTCATTTATGATGAGACTGTAAGTACTTATATTTTGAAAATCTTATTCTATTAAACGAGTAGCAAAATCCTGTTATCTGTTTGCAAATTTTCGTAATAGTTGGGCTTTTTGGCTATCAATAAATTTTTAAGACCCCTAACGCCATCTTATCGGCAAAAAAAAAAAAGAACAGCTTTGCCTCTTGAAACGCCTTAAGAGATTCCAACTCTCCAACTAGATTTATAAGAGTGATTCAAAACAGCTTTTCAACTTATTTTATACTTTTCCTTTTTAGGATAATTATTTACAAAGTCGAGCAGAAACTATGCAAAATATTGAATCAACTATAGTGGAACTGGGAGGAATTTTTCAACAACTTGCCCACATGGTAAAAGAACAAGAAGAAATGGTGGAACGAATAGACGCGAATGTCCAAGGCGCTGAAATGAACGTTGAAGCTGCTCATGGCGAGATTCTCAAATATTTTCAATCGATCACTTCAAATAGATGGCTTATGATAAAAATTTTCGGTGTTTTGATTTTTTTCTTTATATTTTTTGTGGTATTTCTTACATAAAAAAATTAAATAAAATTAATATTAATAAATTTAATATTAAAAATAATTTTTGAAAGTATTTTAAAAACAATTCGGATTGAACAAACAATTTTTATGTCTAAATGTAAATAATTGAAAAGCAAATTTATTAAAATTGCATTCCCTATATTTGTTAATGTATGTAATATTCAAATTAAAAGTGTACATATAAATAAATGAGATTGTATGGAAATGAAAAAGATTTTTCAAGTTTAAACAATATATTTATATTATAAGGCAGAGATAAATGAGTGGATTGATGAAGCAGGTGATGATTACAGTCGATATTAAAAAGAAGATAAAGGCACTTTGCGAGATGAGTTTGTGTTTTGGTTGGACAAATCGCGACCCCTGGGCTCGAACCAGAACTTGCCACTTTTGCGGCGAACGGACTACCTTTATCCTTTATTGGTACAAATTTAAAGAATTAGCAGAAAAATTTCATAAAAATAAGTATAAATATGTTTATTAAAACTTTTGTGCTTTGTATTATTATTATTATGGAAGTTTTTAATTATAGAGCGCATTTTGTATTAATTATTTATTAAAAATTGCTTATTCGCAGTCGTTTTCAAGTATTGTGCACTTGCTCCAACTCAAGTGAACTAACCTTTACCTGCATTTTTGAGGTTGATTCACTTGAGTCATCATCAAAGCAAATGTTTACATAAAAAGTATGATGTTATGTAAACACTTGATTTGATGATTGTGACCAACTTCATAGGAATGAGTGTAGATGGCGCTGAAGTTTGTGTTTAACTTGATTGGAATGTCTGTAGATGGCGCTGTCATCGTTGTATATAAAATTCACGTAACAGTTCCTTTGTGGTTAGTTTAAGGCCTTCTCGGCAGTCTAGAGGCCAGTTTAGACCCCAGTCCCTTGAAAACGATTGCAGAATAAGCACTTGTACAGTATTTATATTTTAAATAAATAATAAATCAAAAATGTGATCTATAATTAAAAACTCCCCTAATAATAAGTCGATGGCGGATCCAGAGGAGTTTCTCGGAGAGGGTAATCTGGTGTGACTGGTCGCACAGCACACAATTTTTTTTCTTATTATCGGTAATTTAAAGGTGCATTCTGTAGTTGTTTACCAGAATTTATATACAAATCAAATTTTTGAGTATTAATTTTTAAAACTTTATATTAAAAACACAATTTTTTTCCCAAAAAAAATATTTTTCTCAAATCTCAGGGGGGTAATTACCCCCTTACCCCCCTTGTATCTGCCCTTGTAATAAGTATTCACATACCCTGTACTCACTTAAAAATTTTATTTAATTGTAATTTTGTGTTTACTATTGAATGTCTTTTTTTAAATGGAAAAATTAAAGATAATTTTTTTTTCATATGCACATGAGTAGTGCAATCTTTTAGAGTGGTACATATTCAATTAATAAATTATATTAATTGATTGGCTTTACCAGGCGTATGAACTTAATTATCAATATTGTATTAATTTTTTTTTCCATTTAAGAAAAACTAAAAATTTTTTTTATTGTGACTGCAACCATCACCTACTTCATCAATATATTTATAAATTAAAATTATCTGTAGACATTTTTAAAAATGTAGATTCATCAAAGAACTTAATAAAAAAAATTTTCTAATACATAGTGGTTAATGATAAAAGCTCAAGGCTCTTCTTTATACAATATTTTCATATATTTTTAAAAGTGGAAAAAAATATAGCCAGCTGAAAAGAAATTTAAAAAAAATGTTTGTATTATGTTTGGCCCGAAATTTTTTGGCAACATCGTGAAAAAATGGAAAGATAATTGCCCTTTTGATTACAATGCGTTGTTCTAAAGTATGCGGCATCTTCTGCTCTAGCATTATTCACATGAATGAGCAGTTTGTAACCCGTGGTAAAGGGGGGGGGGAATTGTGGTACAGCCTCTGCGCATATAGGGTTGTTTCAAAAATAACCAAAGTCACATTCATTCTAGGATTTTAAACTTATAAATTAATATGGAAAGTATATTTATGATCTCGAGCCTATCGTACCCCTGAGGTCATTTCCAAATTAATTAATACCAATAAATTGAAGGCTTTTTAAACTGTGAGAGCCACTCTTAGATGCCAGAGAGAAGAGGGATTTTCTGGATTGAGGCCGTGATAAATTTAAAAAACCCTGATTAAAAAAAAAAATTTCGTTAAATTTTATATATAAAAAAAATATCTAAAATAATAAATAAAATTTTGTATAAAATCATAATTTGTAAATTAAAATTCATGGACTCTTTTTATACCTAGGCGCCCGCGGAGGGACGCGGCGTTTGTCGCCTCCTCTTATCCGGAAAAATATTTGCTGGCGCCTGCTTTTATAAAAAAAAATATTTAATTTAAATTATTTAATAAATGTTATGGTTTTGGAATATAAAATAAGTTTAATAAAATATTTAAATATGTTTATCAAATTATCAAATGAATAATTTTTTTCTTTTTTTAACAAGTCCTTACTCAAAGCGGCGGCACTCCTGACTCAAAGGCTGACAATCGGACTCGTTCTTAAAGCGTCTAAAGCAAACCTAATTCTCAAATTATGAACCAAATCCAGCTGCTTCAAGACAGTCTGGCAGAGGAATAGACTGGAGCTCCAAAGTCCAACTTGCTTCGAATAAGCGATCTATATATACGCAATAAGCTCGTCGAGTCTGATCTCCAGTTCGTATTTGATAACACTTTAATGAGGTTAATCGACTTAAGGGACTTATTCTTAAGACTCCTAATGTGCTCCTTCCAATCCATCCTTTTGTCAAAGACCAACCCACAAGAATCTGATGGTATCTTTATAGGGAATTGAATTATTGTCCAACTTAAGAGAAGAGTTTACACCCACGTATCTACGCTTACAGACCCATTTTCGGTAGTCCACTTATACAACGAGTCTACACTTCTGGAGCTTCGTTTTAACATAGTCCAGGATAGTCGATCTAAGGCATATCCATGGGCCTAACTAGAGGATTTTGCTGGGGGGGGGGGGGCATGAGACCAGCTATCCTCCGGGGGGCCTGGAAAGCTCCATATTTTCTCAATTTTTTGGGGGCAGGGAGCTTTCTGGGAGGGGGGGAGCCCCCCCCCCCGACACCCCCTAGTTACGCCCATGGGCATATCCCAAGACCGTCAACAAAGAGAGAATGCTGTATAGAACGTATTATTGGAAACAAGGTACAATTAAAAACAAACAGACCCCTGGGGTACACCATTCTCCTGACAGTAACCCAAGTAAGGGTGTTACCCACGCGAACCAGGAAGGTCCTTTCAGAAAGAAAGTTTTTTAAAACTTCTATAAACAAAGGAAAAAAGGTTAGACATATAAAAATAGTTCTATATAAACGATTTATTATATTTTAATTTTACAAGTCAAATATTTTCAAATTAATTAAAACAAAAACAATAATACAATTTTTTATTTACTCTATAATTTTATCGCTTTATCAAAATCTTGATTATCTTGATTTTCTAAAGATGTTTTATTTGTTGAAAGTAATTCTTGAGTCTCCGAACTCCACAGTGGAGTACCAGCAACATTTGTTGGCATCTAAAAATAATTTTTATTAATTATAAAAATTAAAAGCAAAACACGATGTTATATTTACTTCAAAAGGAACTTCCATATTGCAATGTTTTAAAAATGATCCGAGAATGTATAAAAATTCATCATCCATATTAATGCCATCACTTTGTAATTTTTTCCATAAATTCAGAGCGTAATTAGGTTGATTATTTTCGCCTAAAATAAAATATATAATTATTCTATTTTTATAAGGTCTTTTTCGGTATCTAAGGCCATTTAGACCACATCCCTATTTATTTCAAATGATTGGTGATCAATTCAATTGAAATAAATTTTTCTCGCTTGGGAGGGAAGCGAACCCGAGACCCCAGCCATGAGAAGTTAATATCTCCTCTCTGAGCTATTGGTCACGGGCTTTACTATTTAAAAAAAATACTTTTTTACATTCATTATTTTGTTTCACTTACAATAAAGTTTTAATATTACTTTGGCAGTTTGCATGTGATCTATAAGTTCACTGCAATTAACGACATCAAGAAAACGCTCAACTTTATCTATATCTTTCCTAGCTAGATAAGCTAAAATATCATTTAATTTTCCCAATCTAGGTCCTGATAAAAGGGCTGGAGTTTCCTAAAAAAAAAATCAAATATATTTTCAGAAACATTTGTAATATTATTATATTTATTAATGAAATACCTTGAGGAGTTTTTTTGCTGAATTAATTCGATTACACTTTATTAAATTTATAAAAAGATCGAAAGTGCTATTTACATAACCATAAATTTGTGTAGTCGAGTCGATAACCTTTTGAAGTTCCTCCGTGTTAGAGTTCTCGATTAATCGACAAATCAACTCAGATTTGTATGGAGTACAACGATAGACTTCAGAAGACCAAAGGAAGAACTCCACGGCTTCTGTCAAGTTTCCGCTAAACCATTAAAAATTTATTATTAAATTAAAATAGAAATAAACAAGAGTAAAGAGAGAAAGAGAGTCAATAAATAAAAAATTAATTTTTATTAAATACAATGATTATCAGTGTTAATTTTTTTGTGGGTATACAGTAGTCTTGCTAATCCGCTAATTACACAATAAAATTAAATGTTATTTTAAAATATGTTTTTTGATTGAGTCAAAAATATGAGACCACCTTATATCAGTGGCGTAGTGAGCTTAACTCGCGCCCGGGACACAATACCTTTTAGCGCCCCCCCCATTCGAAAACCATATAATATTATATGTAAAATACACTCGCAAATTAATAAATAAATAAAGTCATAGGCTCAAGCTAGGCTTTAAATTTGAGACAAAAAATGTAGTTGAAAAAACAAGACTTGATTTTCAAACGTATATGATCATCCAGAAATCAATTATAATAAAAATTATCCAGCAATTTTTTATTTTGCGGACCATGTGGCGCCCCTTTGTGAGTAGCGCCCTGTGCATGATGACCCCCCTTGCTCCCCCCTCGCTACGCCACTGCCTTATAATAAGTCTATTTAAACTAATAAAAAGTGAAATTGAGATACCTATACCATTTCAAAACATAATATAGAATTAATATAGCCCTTCAATTAAAAAAGATTCTTAATAATTTAAATGTAAATTTGGAAACTTCAAAATGCCAAAGGTCTAAAATTAACTGATTGTGAAAAAGGCTGGTTTAAGACTTGTTCAAATAAAATAGAACGACAAAAGGCATTACAGGTTGAGAGATCGAAATCCTTAGTCCACAATTAAATTAGTTTGAGAGAAAATTGAGGCATAAAATAGGGCCCAGGGCGGCCAAAAGCATAAACGATCGTGACAAACGGCGAGTTTTTAGATGGTTTTAGATCAAATTCATTCACCAAGATCTCTTATTACCATCTGAAATGAAAAAGGCGACACGTAACAGTATCTTGGTTTTAAGTCAAAAGGGAGCTTGGCCCTTCAGAGAATGATTAGTGGAAGTGCCGATCCCATTGCCTAGACGATGTTGGATGGTATAGGAAAGTGCGAGAGAAAATCTATTTTTTATTTATTGTTCTTTCTTTCTTGATTATATGATAATAATAAAAAAAAAATTGTAGCGGTGGCAAAAATGGCTGGTGGCCTAATGCATCCTAAACAATCCTTTTAAATAAATAAATAAATAAATAAATAATAAAAAAATTACCTGTTAATGTAACTCTTGATAATTGGTATTAAGTGTCTATTTGAAAGGTTAAAAAGATTACACTTTTGTAGAATTTCCACGAGATGTTTAATTTCTTGGATATTGCAGTGGACATTAAGATTTAAAAAAAATTTATAAAAATCAATATATTTTGAAAAATCTTGAGGATTGTCATAATTCTGTAAATAAAAAACACATTTATATTTTTAAGCGGAATATTAAGAGTTTAATTTAATTAAGATAAAAAAAGGATTCCTGGCTTCGAGAGTTAGTAACCTCAGGGCCGGATCTAGGGGGGGGGAGGGGGGCAGTGGGTGCATTTGCCCCGGGCGGCAGATATCAGGGGGCGGCAATTAAAGAAAGATTTACTAAAAAAAAAGGTAAAATAATATGAATTTTGTATAGAAAATTTTAAGGAAGGGGCGGCAAATTAAATTTTGCCCCCTAAAAAATCTCGTAGTTCCTGTCCTGAGTGAGCTGATTAGGGTCCTATCTCAGGGTTACGAGACAAGACTGGAAGGGACAGAGTTAAGAGACGATAAGAAGGAGAAAACTAATTAGGATGAGGGAGAGGAGGGAATGAGAAAAGAGCACTAACAAACAGAGAACTGGTGATAATGAAAAAAAGAGAATTTTATTAAGGATGGAACTTGCTAAAACTTCTTAAGGATGGAACTTACTAAAACTTCTTAGATGATCAGAAGTAAATAAATGCTATTTTCTCGAGATTTGAGAACAATTTTATTGAGTTTTTAATTATAGACCACATTTGTTATTAATTATTTATTAAAAATATTAATACTGTACAATATTTCGATTACTTATTCTGAAGTCGTTTTCAAGTATGATGAACTTGGGTCGGTGTATCTGCACAGTACTTGAAAACGACTGGATAAATAGTGTACAACGTTTCGGCTGCTACAGTCGTTTTCAAGTACTGTGCGCTTGCTCCGACACAAGTTCACTTGAAAACGACTGCAGTTTAAGCAGTAGAAACGTTGTACTGTATTTATATTTTTAATAATTAATTAATACAAATGTGATCTATAATTAAAAACTTCCATAATAATTTTATTGAGTGTTTTTATCTGGATTTTTCGAAAGCACTTCTTCATTAGCGGCTGAGCCTGAAGAATGTCGAAATACGTATAAGTGTTAAAAATGTTAATTTTTAAACTTAATGACCTTGTGTGCTTTTAATTTCTCCAATATACTTTCAACTAGAGCCTTATTTACCTTTCATCAAAAGTTTTTATGGATTTTATTATATTCAAAGAGGGAGGAAGGTTAGAATGAACTAAAATTCGTATTGAGAATTTTAAAAATTCAGTAAGTGTGTATTGTATAGCTGGGTAGATTGGGAAGATAAGGAGAATAAAACCAGCCTTCTTCTTCTCTCTCACCACTTCAATTTATTGCAAATATTTCGGCTCCTATACTGGGGCCATCTTCAGTGCATTGTGAATTTTTCTCACTTATTTTACTTTTGACAATCAGTCTTAAAAATTCATAGATGCACTGAAGATGGCCCCTCTATAGGAGCCGAAATATTTGCAATAAATTGAATTGGTGAGAGAGAAGAAATAGAAGGCTGGTTTTATTCTCCTTATCTTCCCAATTTAAAAAAAGTCATCTATTAGGATTATATCAGTATAATAGTGAATTAAAAAGATTTACCTTTTCTTGGGATACTCTTTCATCGAGAAGTTGAAATGCATAACTTTTATTACCATTTTTTAAACAGAGAAATACAAAATTGACAAATTTTCTTGGATCCAGTATAGCAGAAGGATACTGTTTTTTAAATGACTTGTACCAATTAATTGCCTCAGGAAGATTACCATTATCAACATTTTGGTTAATTAATAATGAATATAATCCTGGTTTGAAAGAAATAATTTTTAGGTTCTAAAACATATAAAAAAAAATTAAAAAAATTTTAATTTATACTGAATAGGAATGATGAATAAATTATTACCTGTGCATAGGAATTGGCCTCGTTACAATTATTTTGATTCAAGAGATTAAATAGATGCGATATTTTCGAATCTTCATCAGACTAAAAAATTAATAGATATTATTTTAGGAGTTTAAGGTACAATAAATAACTTAACATCCGTAATGTTCCAATTTCAATGAAATTGAGTGACTGAAAATCAATTAATTGATTGGCAAAGTGAATGGAAGTATCATTTAGTCTCTACTACTAAAACATAAATAGCAATGATTGACATATCAGAGGGCTTTTTTGGACTCAGGGGGTTTCAAAACATGTACAGTGAGGGACAATATTAAGTCCCACCCATGCGTTTTCTACATGTGATTATTTCATTGTTTTTATAAAAGAAAATGAAAATCTTTATTGGAAATTTTCTAGGTTTGAACCATGAAAGCCTCCATTAAAAAATATATAATACTTTTTTAAAAACAATGAAATAATCACAAGTAGAAAACGCATGTGTGGGACTTAATATTGACCCTCACTGTACCTGGAATATCCACCGAAATCTCGGCATCGAATTTTTGACATGATCGCAATATTTACTCTCTCTATATATTTCATATATAGTAAGAGAAAGTAAAAATAAAGTCTTTTTTTTTATTTGTTTACATTAAAATTAACCTTTCATCAATACTATTTGGGATAAATAAAAAAAGTCAACACAAAAAACTGGTGTGATACAAATTATTTTCTTAATAATATTATTACCTGTACAGGTTGTTTGTTATATATTGTTAAATTAGTTAAGGCTTCAGAAATCCTTGGGGTCATTTTGTCACCAATGGCCAATTGTATTTTCATTAACATTTCCCCGTTCAAATATAATGATGCATTTTTTGATTGCTAAAAAAATTATTTTATATAAATAACTAGAAAATAAATAAAACATGAAAATTTTATACCTGCAAAAGAGAGATATATTTATTCTCCCAATCTTGAATATTTTGTATAGAATCAAAAAGGTCAATAAATATTTTCTGTAGAACTTTTTGAGGTTCATATCCTCCTCTATTATTGAGAGCAATAGTTTTAATTAATTGGCCCCAAAGATTATTATCCGGATTCATTTTAAAAGATTCAGTAATTATTTGTAAACTAGTATGGTTGCAATAAGGACCCTTTGAACTAGAAACTAATAAAGAAAGTTTGTTAAACAATAAAAAGTCTTTTGCGGTATTATAAATTTATAAAAGAGAAATGCCAGGATGCCAGGTTGCAACAGTAAGTCTCAAGATAGGGTAAAAAAATTTGGTGTTATTAACGCACAGCACACAACTTTCTCTTACCTTTGGTAATCGAAAGTGGTGTACTGTACTGTCACACCAGATTTTTTTGGGTCGAGATATATTTCCTATAGCACCTTAGTTCTAAACTTGCGTTTCATAAGTAAAAAAGTCAATTGATTCAAAATTGCCATTAACTCTATGCAAGGAGGAGCCGGAAAATGAATTTGAAAAATCTGAAATACTACATCAGTAAAGTGTACTTCAAACAATTTTTACGAAAAATTTTACTGATATACTTTTTAAAGAGCATGTAAAAAATAATTGATATTTGAATTTTAATCAAAATCGCTAGAGCGGATTTTGAGAAATTTAAAAAAAACTGGAAAAGTACTTCAGTAAAGTACTAGTACTTTTTGGCTGATTATGTTCAAAAGATTATTTTAACTGTCCAGGAGGGTACCTAAGTCAAATAAAAAATTTCAACCTCGTAGCTCATGCTTAAAATGGTGAGACACAGACACATCAACACACAGTCCAATTTGCGGGACCCCCTTTTTTGGTCTCAGGGGACCTCAAAACATGTATTTCCATCAAAATCTCGGCATCGAACTTTTGACATGATCTCAATTCTTTCTCACTATATATTACATATATAGGTAAGAGAAAGTAAAACGCAAAACATTTTTCAAAATATAAATAATATATCAGAGAAAGAAAATTTAAGATCTGAAATATTACTAACCTGTACCTATTGCCTTCTCTAATTTGTTTGTTTTTATATAATAAAGAAAAAGTGAAAAAACTACTAGCTCCCTATGTAGTCCGATTTCACTCATTTTTTCCACATAATATTTTGGATTTTCTACATTCAATCGAGGAATTATATAATCTCTCAGAGTTTCATGATTTATTTCAACTCCAAAGCTTTTTGTTTGTTTTATAAAATTAAGAGCATCTAAAAAATATTTAACAATTTTACTAGAAATTTTGTTACAAATTAATTTAAAATATTATAGTAATTTTCTAATGATGTTTTACCTTCCAGGGAACGTATATTTGTGGTTAAAGGCCAGAAGAAATGCATTTTTAAAACTTGACCTTTTGATTGAAGTTCCTTAAAAAAATCAATTGATTCTTCTTTCTTATTGGAATCTAAAATGATTTCTGTTCCTTTTAAAAGAGCGAGATTATATAATTTGGCTTCTTCAAATTTCTTACAATAATCTAATAATAATTTAGCATCCTGAAAATAAAAATTTATTTGATTGAATTAGAAACGCACCAGGTCAATTATGATAATGAGTGAAGATCGTCATGTCATTTCTGTTCAATAAAATATATAAATGGTTAGTTCATATTTTTTTTTTTTTAATTCATTTACAGATCTCAGACCAAAAGTTTTGGGCTATGATGCTGTTCATCTTCCTCAGTGAGGGTTGATTGGATCTAGAAAAGTGAGAATCAAAAATCATTTAGATCCTGTATAAAAAGACATTTAAGATATATATATATATATATATATATATATATATATATATATATATATATATATAGCCATAATTTATTTCTAAATTCATAACGTGTAGAGTTAATGAATAAAAAACGATTTTTTTTATTTTGATTTTTACTTTTTTGATAGATTTACCATACATCCCCCTGTTACAAGAGGCATTTTATATAACAAAGTCATCCCAATGAAATTAGACACAAACTTCAGCGCCATCTACATTCATTCGCATGAAGTTAGACACAATCATCAAAGCAAGTGAAACATAACATCATGCTTTTTATGTAAACACTCATCAAAGCAAGTGTTTACATAAAAAGATGGCGCTGACGTCATTGTATATAAAATGCACGTAACGGTATCTTAGGGGTTAGGTCACTTGAGTCGGAGCAAGTGTACAGTACTTGAAAACGACTGCAGAATAAGCAGTCGAAACGTTGTACAGTATTTATATTTTTAATAAATAAATAATACAACATGGGATCTATAATTAAAAATAACAATTTTGAATATTTTGAGCATAATCAACCATACAATGGTTTACATGAATTGAATGGCTTATGAACCGTATTTTAAAGTTATATATATTCTCTATTTTGATTTTTTTTTATTTAATTTATAATCCTTTCGGCTGCAATGGTCATTTGGACTTTACAAATATACGTGCAAAATATACTCTTTATATACGTATATGATTAGAAAAAATACATTTTATCGATGGCCTTAACAGCCCCTGGAGCATCCCTCCGGACACTATTTTAAGTTGAATAGATTAGATTTGTCTCTTGCCAGCGGAGGTGCCCTTCAAATCAAACAGGTATTGAGGATTCCAGAAAAACCAAAAGAGCCGTTTTTGGAACTTTGGGGCCGAATATTTAAAAAATCGTATTAGAATTTTGCAAAACTTATTAGGAAAAATAAAAAAAAGTTTTTATAAACAAAAAAATGTTTCTTTTTTTTTTGTTTAGTGTAATATACAGTATATGTATCTTAAATGTCTTTTTTACAGGATCTGAGTAATTTTTACATCTTATTTTTTCTAAATCCAACCATCACTGAGGTAGGCGCTCAGAATATGCCTAACCCTTTTGGTCTTTATTCTATAAAATTAAATAAAAAATATATAAAATAATATTTATATATTTTAATTAAATGAAAAGACCAAACGATTATCACTCAATATTTATTTTTATTTTTTTAAGTTAATATTTAAGAAAAAAACTTGGAATTTCTTTATTTTTTTTTTTTTTTTTTTTTTTTTTTTGAGAAAGTAAATTTTTTTATTTACCTGAGTGTGATAAAATAAGCGTTCAAGAAAGAAAATTCCAGTTGGAAAGACTTCTCCTTCTGAATTCATTGTAGGAACCATGGTTGTTGCAATTTTGTAAGCTCCTTCATGATGACCTTTAGATAATAATTTTAAAATGCAATTTTTAGCATCCTGATTGTATCCCATAATTTTTGTTGTTTTATTTAATATCTAAAAATAATAATAAATTATTTCTTATATTATATTATAAATAATTTAAAAACATTAGAAAATTCATGCATACTTCATCAAGATAATTGGAATGATTTGAATCAACTAAATATTCGATTATATTAAAATAATCACAATTATTTAAGAAAATATTAATTTTTTTCATTTCTTCCAAAGTATCATTAATGAGATCTATTTGGCCATTTTTTGCATAGCCTTGGATTAAACTTAAATATGTTTGTTGAGTTGGTTGAACTCCATTTTGGAGCATAAGATCAAAAAGCTTTTTGGCTTCATCATATTGCCTGGAAAAATGAAAAATCGGTATTAGCTATTTTTATGGGAGTTGGCACTTTTAACTTATAGTATTATATATATATAGATAAGATAAAGAAAAAATTTAAATATTGTTCACTTTAACAATTTACGAATAAATATAGAAGAAAAAAATATTTAAGACAAAACGAAATTAATTATATATAAAATACCTTAGAATTGCATTTCCTAAAATAAAAGAGTTAAAAATATTTTCACTTAAAGGCATATTCTTTTCCTTCATAGCATTAAGAAGTTTGGTAGCAGAGACTAGGTCTTCATTGAGGCAACAACTTTTTATTAATCGTTGATAAGTTACTTGGTCAGGATGAATGCCATTTGTTGTCAATTGTTGTAAAAATTCAAAAGGTGAAAATTGATGATTATTCTCGATGTAAATTTGTAATAGTAAATTGTAGTGATTTGTATCAAAATTAGTTCCTTAAATAAAATAATTGAATTGATTAAGAATTGAAAAGAAAAGATATTTTGAGAAAAGTAGATTTATAGCTCGATGAAAGTTGTTGATGGGTAGCAGGATGAAGAAAAGATAAGCAGCTAGCATTTATTTCATTTATTTAAGGCCAGTTACAATTTAAGTATATAAATAAATATATACAGATTTAAACAATTGAGTTTATTAATGGAAAAGTAACAGTCGTCCCTTTATATACTTAAATTTTAACTTCAAGGTTATGAATTGTGTAATTGAGTTTGTAATATTTATCTCACATTGACAGCTCATAAGCTCTGAAGATGGTCTCGACAAAAACCGAAACGTTAGCCTAATGGGCCTTAAATAAATGAAATAAATGCTAGATGCTTTTCTTTTCTTCATCTTGCTACTCATCAACAAGAGAAGTGATATTTAAGAATAGTGAAATAAAGAAGATAACGGGATAAGAATGGTGTGATGACTTCCAGAATTTTTATTTTTTGATATTAAATCATAACATTATATAGTTTGTATAAAGGTGTCGTCATAAGAAAAAGTTTAAGGAGGAACCGGAGCGAAGGTGTTACGCATGTTTTTCCCGATAAGAGGGCGTTGTGTGTCATAAAAAGTATGCCCAAAATATCAAGTAATTCAAAAATTTGCCAAGAGATGTCAGAATGGTAGCTAATAATATTTAATGCATTTGGTTGATTTTCATTGATCTTTTAACAATAAATACTTTATAAATGTGATTATTTATTATATATATCTTTTATAAAAGCATAAAAATATATAAATATAGGTCAGATATAGGCTAATACTATATCTGCTGTTAGACTAGCCTGCCATCTATTGCAAGAATGCTGAACTAATTTGACAGTTTAATTTTAAATAAATCATCTAAGCTTATTTTTAAAATTTCTTAATTAATATGTGATTAATAATAACAATAAATTTATTTTTAAATTTAAAAAAAATTAAAGATTATTGGGACAGATTGTTTTTTTGTATTTGCTTGATAACAAAAAAATTAATTACGATAATTTTTTAATAAGTCATTAAAAAAATTATAGCTCGATGTCCTAATAATCTCTTATGAATTTAATTAATTTAAAAAAAAAACCGCATTGAAAAATTCCTTATAATAGTCTAGTTTTTTTTAAAGTACGTTTAGACGACGCTCCTGAACCCCCTTAAGAAGCTTTGGACAAGTTAAAAGTTTTGTTTGAAAACAACGCCCATTATACAGTAAAGTACCAGACAATATATATAGCATAAATTAAAAATATTTTGTGAGATAAATTTTTGTTTGGTTAGGTTTTTATGAAGTTCCAATCAAATGTTAACATCAAAATAAAATCAAAAACGGGCACACCATTGTTATCTAATTACCTTTATTGAAAAATATCAGAGCAATCAGCAATTGTTGATATGTGAAAATTACCTTTATTTTTCAAGATATTCCAGATTTTATTTGCTAATTCCAGTTTTTTCTCAAATTTTTCTTCGGGAAATAAATTACCACAACAACGTAGAACTAATAATGAATTATTATAAGATGGTTTACCTAAAAATAATAAACCAAATAACAAGTTACACACATATATTAAGAAATATTTTCATTTAAGGTGTCTTTTTGATGTTAAACAATAGAAACAAGATTTAAAGGGTTAAATTTGTAAACAATCAATTAATTAAAAATTTAGAAGGGCGAAAGTAAAATAATATTTAAATATTTTTCGAGATCTATATATTTGAATAAGATAATAGTATTCAAAATACCCCGATTCGGACTAAACAAGTCATAGATATATTTAACGAGACTGTGAGTGTTTTTTATTGTTTATGTTTGGCCTCACCAATAAAAAACACTCACAGTCTCGTTAAAATAATATTGTTTTAAATAGATCAAAAGAGAGGATATATATAAAATGTCCTGTTAAGGTTCCGCGTTTGAGTGAGCGTATCTGAATATAAATTTTCTCGGATTGAGTCGAGTTGGTGTTGACATGAATACAATACTTTCTATATATATGTATATTAACATATACATATAGGTAAGTAAGTGATTGTTAGTGTCCTGTAGCAGTCACCCTGTATGTTCACAATATATTTATATTATATATCCGCTTGCTTTTCAGCTTGAGAATAGATAATAGCTTGCCTATCCTGTGAGTAGACAGATTACGACAAACGAGTCAAACCAAACTAACTAGAACATGAACTGACTACATCATCCAACCAATCACTTCCTAATGGTGGAGGTGATTTCTTTTTGTGGGTCAGTGGATCTCCCAGAGGTGTGGATTTGCCTTTGACATACACTAACTGTGGTATTGTTTGGGTTGACATCGGGGCCTCAATCTGCCTTCTCCCCAAGTCGGATTGTTAATGTCTCCAAGGCTTGTGTTTGCGTTTGAAAGTGATTAGTTGGACGGTCTAGTGTCGGTTTGTGTGGTAGTTGATTTGGTTTGATCCAAGGTCTTAATCTACTTACTCCTCTGTTCCTTAGCTGGTCTCTGGTTGGATAGCAAGTTTTCACATGTAACGTGTATATATGTTCCGGAAGACTTTCGCCTCAACGCTTCGGCTCTCCTTTTTCAAGAGTATTGTTGTTATTCGGGGTCGCAGTCTAACTGGTCCCCAAGATTAGGTTTGCTTTTGTGGATTAAGAAGTGTTTGTTTGTATATGGTGGTGGGTGTGTTTGTTTGTGTTGACTTGGGGGCCTCAATTTCCCTTCTCCCCAAGCCAATGTGTAATTAGATCTCTAAAGTTTGAGATTTAATAAATGGTTGGTTGGGTGTTAGTTGGTTTTTGTTTGAGTTCGAGGTATCAATCAGATTACTCTGATAGTCTGGAAAGCATCTGCTCCAAAAAGCGAGCCAAAACGTCGAGTAAATTACAATAACCAACACGATTCAACCCAAATTTTGTCCCATTTTTAACAAACTATAGTTTTTGTAGAAAACTGAACGAGTCTTATTTATTTCTGGTAGGACGTATTACGTAAAACGTGAAATATACCCCTCTACGGATAACTAAATTTTTGTATCAGTTCTGTCACCAAAGAATAATTTTTTGTAGAATTAGTATGTTTATACCTAATAAAACTTTTTTTTATCATCTTACTTTTTTATGAGCACATAAAGAATTGAGAATTAGAAGGGTCTATGAACCATTTTTTTGTATGGCATTATAACCTTTATGTATGTTATGCATAAAACGTAGCTAAATGACTTACAAAAAATTGTCCATACACCCCTGCTAATTCTCAACTCTTCATTTTATAACTACTTGCCGTTTTTGACATTACAATGACCCGTTTTTGTCACAAGACAATATGTTCATCCTAATCTTCGTATATATATATATATATATGTGAAAAGTAAATTTCATCAATAATTGATATAATTTTAGTCTCTTTTATTGTGAAGCTTTTTGATATTTAATATTTAATCAAGAGATAACCAATTTGTTTAAATATATAGTAAACTAACTTTTGTATAAACTTTAAAAGTTATTCCTAACATTATTATACAAATATTACAATACTAATACATACTTGAATTATTAAATATATTTAACATTTCGGTGAATTCTTTTAAATTAATTCTACCGGTTCTTTTAACTGAAATATCCAATTGATCAATGCATTTGTCTAATTTTGGGTCCGATTGATCTTGTTCCTTAGTTTGAGCAACTGCAGCTTGAACTGATAATCTAAAAATATGGATAAATAGCAAATAAATATAAATATGTGCAAAATAAATTGAATAATACAAAATTTACCTAGATATTCTTATAAAAGAATAATTTGTGTTGAGTGAATTCAAACATTTTCTTTCGGAATGGCAATTTTTTGAAAAATTAAAAAGTCTATGAAAATACTTATGAGATCTAATTAAATATGACATTTTCAAATTATTTTATATAAAAATTGTTTTAGTTTATTTGAATCAAAAAATAAATAATAAATATTTATAAAATTTATGTTTTATATAATTTATATATTTTTTTTCTTTTTATATGCTCTGGAATCATAGATCAAGCCAACAAGATGCGACAAATTAAATTGAGAAATTATTTATATATTTAATGCCCTCTGCATTGGGCCTTTCTGAATCTTACTGAACGCGCGAAAAATTTAAAGTAGGAAAAAAAGTTGTGGAGAGATTCTTAATATATTTGCTGTCAATAGTTATATAGCGAGGTTTATTTATTAGTCAGATGTAAGATTTGTTTGATCAGCTGAAAAAAAAATTGGAAGGATTTGGGCACATGCTTATTTAAAAAAAAAAAAATGTGTTCGCACAGAGAGATGACTCTCCAAAGACTTTACAGCATTTTTCCAATAATCTAAAATAGAAGTCAAACAAACATTTGTATTTACAAATATAGAACTCTTATGTAAAGCATTTATGACAAATTTGGAAAAATAAAAAGCCTAGGTCATTTTTCGAATTTCAAGTCTTTTAAAAAAAAGAGGGCGACATCGAATTTTTGACATGATCGCAATACTTTCTCTCTATATATATTTCATTTATAGGGAAGAGAAAGTAAAAAAGTAATAGTAACAGCTCGTATGTACAGTGGGCACAATAAGTACCTGATATGCTCAAAAGTGGAGCCCTAAGCTTAGGCAACCAAAATGCTTAGCTGTCGGAAGTGTTGTCTTGAGAGTAGCTTTTCCTCTCCAGTTGCATTAAAAAAAGATGATTAATTTATTTTAAAAATATTG
The DNA here is from genome assembly GCA_023213315.1 of Euborellia annulipes. Classification (NCBI taxonomy): domain Eukaryota; kingdom Metazoa; phylum Arthropoda; class Insecta; order Dermaptera; family Anisolabididae; genus Euborellia; species Euborellia annulipes. Next base: position 23,339 of record JAKCPI010021377.1, read on the forward strand.
GTTTGGTTGACTAAGCTCAAGGCTCCACTCTCAAGCACATCAGGCACTTCGTGGCGCCGACTGTACCTAGCGAGAACGTGCGTTTAGATAAAACTCAAAGAAAAAACATGTAAATAGTATAAGGTGATTGAACGGTTTTAATGAAAATGTCAGGCTAAATTAAATTAGGTCTGGTTTTTTCATGTAAAGTTAGCTAACATTCTCTAACCAGACATAAGAAAAAAAGATCTTTTATCTTAGGAAAGAAGAAAACCCTCCCCTAGTATAAACTATAGAGGTGTATTTTTAAATAATTATTTTATATATATTAATTAGATAAAGAATAAAATTTTATTTCAATAAAACAAATTTACAATATAAATTTTATAAATTATGAAATTTTTAGTTAGTGTTTTTAACAAGTTTTAAATTACTATCAGTGACTATAAAAACATTTGCAATTCATTATACATATTTATATTAATATTTTAAAAAGCTCTTAAAGTATTTTAAATATTATTTGCAAATTCACTAAAAAAGTTATCACAATAATCTTGGCACATAGGATACGATAGTATAATAATACAGGAAATAATGTTTTAGCAAAAGAAAAAGTTGTTTTAAAAAATAAATAACTGTATTCAAAAATAATTTATATTCGACTTTTAATAAAAGGAACTATAATAAAGTTGAAATTGAATTTGTTTTGGTTATGATATTGCACGATGTAGATTTACCATGGTCCTGGAATTTGATTTTTTTTTTTTTTTTTTTGGGGGGGGGGCAAATTATTTTTTTCTTTTAAATCCGGTTCTTTGAAGAAAAATCAAAATTATACTAAACAATTAACAAGAAAAATCATACATGCAAAGAATTTGATTTAACCCCTCCCTCCCCCATCCTTCAGATCTTGCTAATGAGTTACTTAAAACGGAATGAGATTTTCTTTTTGCGACCTACTTGAGATACCATCTATAGCAATAGTATTGAGACTAATGCCCGGTAGTTAGGTAGTCTAAATGGCACACGCTTTCTTGTCTGTGTGAGAAATACCTTTTTCAAAGAAGACAATCAGGTCTATTCTCTAAGCAAAAACGTTAATTTCTAACATCTGAAATCAGCGTTTATTCATTTTAACACCCCTTGCCTCAAATTGCTATTCTGTAAGCAAAAACTAACGCCAAAGCGTTACATTTAGTCAATAGTTTTAAAAATTAATGTCATGTCTTGAGTTTGCTTTTAATATTTTAACGCCATATTTAATGCATAAAAATAGCGTCTTTAACCTAAAAAGTATGGTTATGATTTTGACAGCTTTGAGAGAAATGCAACATGTTAAACGTCGCTGTTAAAACTTTGTTTAGAGCAGCGGTTTTCAACCTTTTTTGAAGTGCGGCCCACTTTTTCAAAAAAAAAAAAAAAAAAAACGCTGAGGCCCAGTATATATATACTGTATATAATTTGTATCATTCCTTAGGCATCCGCGGCCCAGTTCCAATCATCCCGCGGCCCTTGGGTTGGGAACCGCTGGTTTAGAGAATAGAATTTTATAACGCTGTTGTGTCAGATAGGCCTACTAGATTGAAAATAACAAATCAAGTTAGTAATGCGCATGCGTGAGTTGTAATCGAGGGGTGTAAAAACATGAACAAGCAGAAAACATAGCTCTCTTCATATAGATTGTTAACACCTGGTGTTAAAAAGTAAAATGATGACGTCGCTGTTTAAACTTAGTTTAGAGAATAGCATTTTTTAAAGCTGGTGTTTTACTTTACTTTTTAACACCTAATTTATGATGTTAAATTTTAACGTCTGTTTTTAGAGAATAGACCTGAATATGTTTTAGCGAGCGTGTGCTAAATGGCTGCCTAACTACCGGGCTTTAGTCTCAATACAATTGTAATAGATGGTACATGGGATATGTCCCTCGGATTTATATGCTTTTGACAACCATGATATATAACTTTTAAATTTGATAAATAAATATTAAGATCAGAATCCTTTAATCTAAAAAAGAAATCAAATTAATGACGATTTTAGAGCCATATTTTTTTAAACAAATTCCGTTCGTGTCTAGATAATAGATGCCGGGTTCAGGAATTTGTTCAAAATAAATTTTAATTGCAATATCTTTTTTAATTTGATAATAAATATATATTGAAAAATATCTTTTATTTAGAAAAATTATTTTTTCTTTCTGAAATTTAAAAAAAAAAAAAAATTATTAATTTAGTAAGAAAAATAATTGAAAAAATTAAAGTATGGTTACCTGATTGGTAATTTTGATTCCCCTAAAGGAGATGATGCCAATGAATTTGATTTAACACTCATAAGAGATCCAAGGCTAAGTCTTTTATCCGAATCCCATGGGCTTTCAGGCCTGGAGCCAAGACCACTTGAAATTCCTGAACTCGAACTTGCCGAGCCAACACTGGAACGTTTATATAATGGAATATAAGATTTTGAGGTCCGTAAGATAATTCCATAATCATTTTCTTCATGTTCCAATAAATTTGTTTCCGTGGGGAAATCGTTGCCATCATTTTTTACTTTAATTTCCTTAGTAAATTGTTTGTTATCATTTTTTATTTTACTATTCTCTTTTGTATATTGTGTCATATCCTGTTTGTCTTTTGGTTTACTTTCAACTATTATACTATATCTTCTATTATCATTAGGTCTTGAAATTTGTTCCTTTTTCTTTTCAGATAAGTCCATTTTTCTAAAATTATTTTTCGTATCTTGATTAAAAGTAATACTGGCTATTTTAGTTTCTATCATACTTAATGGACGAGAATTTGATTTTCTTTCATGTGAAATGCTTAATTGGTTTAAATACGATAAATGCATATCATTTTTATCTTTTGATAATAATTCAGGAATGAGACTATTTTTTCTTACTTTTTTAGTAGTTTTTTCATCGACTTTTTTTTCGCATGAACCAACTTTGATTGATTTATAAATTTCATTAGTTTTTTCATTTATTTTATTATAATCGTGATTTATTTTATTATCCAAAGAAATACTTTGACCATCTTGATTATGATTTCCAAAAACATTAGGCTCGACAGTTTTTTTAAGAGTTTTAAATTTAGATTCACTTTCATAAAAATTAACAATGCCTGATTTAGTTTTTGATGTCTTTTCTAAATTAGGTGTTAAAAAATTTCTTCTATTATTAGAAGTGTTTTTATCATAGGAAAATGTATCTTTGGTTGAATCTTCAGATTTAAATATTTTTTTCTTTTCAGATATGTCTGATATTTTAAAAATTTCTTTAAGATTAGGAATTTTAGTAGGAATAGAGGAGGAAACTTCTTGAGTATTGAGACGTACGCCAGCATCCACATAAAATTCATCCAGAATTCTGAAAGAAATTTTCAAATTAATAATGAAATAATAAATTAAACCAATAAATGTTAAAAGATACATACGAACTAGATGATATCGGCTCTGAAAAGGATGTTGTAACTAAAAAAACAAAATGAAAATTTAGGTTTCTACTAAAACAAATAATTTTTGGAAAAATTACTTTGGATATTCTTAAAAAAAAACAATTCAAACGAGCAAAAAATTCATATTCCCGAATTATTTATTAAATATCTAATGATAAAGTTAAAATATAATAAAAAAATTTTTAAAAAAGAATGCTTTTATTTAAAATGAAAAGAGAAATAATTTAATCGTTCTTGTTAAAATTGTTGAATATTTATGACATAAAATAAAAGCGTGGTGGGCTCATTGATAGCTTAAGGGATTGTCTATTCTCAGACCCTCGGAATTCCCTCGGAGCGCCCCACGCTTTTATTTTAAATCATAAATTTTCAACAATATTAACAAGAACAATTAAATTATTTCTCTTTTTAGTTCAATTTAAATTTAAAAAAAAGAAGTTTTTATTATATTTTTATTTTAAACAATAAATATCAAATTTCAGAACTATAAGCTCATCAAGTGTCTTAAAAATTGACTAATTCGCGTTATGCTTCAAATAAAGTACCACATTATTTCGGCCTATTTTGGTCCAATTAAAAATTATCAATTGTCATAAAAAATGACCCATAAATATCAAATTTCAGAACTAGAGTTCTTCAGGAAGTCTTTTGAAAATTGGCCAATTCGCGTAGGGTTTCAAATAAAGTACCACATTAGTTGGACCTATTTTGGTCTAATTTCCATATGTGGTGTTGTCATTTGAAATTACCCAAAATACGAAGTTTCACCCCTTAAGATCATTGGGAGGTGTCTTAAAAAAAAGACTAAAATTTGGTGAACTTGAAAAAGTAAGTTAAATAAAAGTATTTAAAAATAAGACCAATTACCTAAATGTGAATATCGCTTTCTTAATTTTGGCTGATTTCTGCTTCTTCTAAAACGACAAAAACAGAAGAGATTAGTATATTTGTTTTTCATTCTAAAGAATAACTAATATTTAATCTTAACCTGAGAGAAATTGGGCTAACCAATAAACTAGTTGCATTTATCTCAGCTTCTTTAGTAATATTAAAATCACATGTTAATTTTTGTTCTAATGAATCTGCATTATCAAGTTCAATTGATGTTGATTCATTTAAAATTTCTTCTTTGAATTTTCTTTCATTTTCTATAAGAGCTAGAGTAGGAGGCGACTAAAAATACAAATTTATTTATTTATATCAATTTAAAAAAATAATAATAAAAATATTTTAAAATGAATATTACAATATCTGCCAAAACTTCTACTTCTGTTAATTGTTGAATAACTTTAGATAATTTTTCTGTTACATCTCTATCTTTTTCATTTGATACAAGACTTTTAACTGAGGCTTCAAGGGCTAAAAGAAGTTTTTTATCACTTGGAAGTCGCATCATTGATTTCAATTGGGGCAACAATTCAACAAACATTAATCTTATATTTGGGACTTTATCATCTGAAAATTAAGTAATTATAATATTAAAATAAATAGCAATTTAACTAATTTTAAAATTTATATAAAAAAAAGATTAACAAATATGGTAATGATTTTCTCTTTAGTACAATAATCTTTGATCATTTATTATAGAAATATCTTAATTAATTTTTAATGACTGAAAAGGATTTTTTTTTATAGTGAATATTATCAATATATACAACGCCGTCAGTGCCATCTACACTCATTCCAATGAAATTAAACACAATCATCAAAGCAAGTGTATTATTTATAAAAAGCATGATGTTACAACAATATTATTGTAACATCATGCTTTTTATGTAAAGAATTGCTTTGATGATAGTGTCTAACTTCATGGGAATGAGTGTAGATGGCGCTGAAGTTTGTATCTAACTTCATTGGAGTGATTGTAGATGGCGCTGTCATCATTGTATATAAAATGCACGTAACGGTTCCTTAGGGGTTAGTTCACTTGAGCTGGAGCCAGGGCACATTAATTTAAAACGACTGCAGAATAAGCAGTCGAAACGTTGTAGATAATTTATATATTTTTAATAAATAATTAATACAAAATGTGGTCTATAATTAAAAACTCCTATAATAATAATAATAACACAAACCACAAAACCTCAATCAATAAGTTTTCAAATGAAAACTTCAAACTAAAATTTTTTTATTATCCATCCCCACCCCTAAACTGTTAAAATAGAGAGAAGACGATATTTTAAAAAATAGAATAAATGATTAAAGGGATATATTAATTTGATTACCTGCATATTTCATTAGATGAATAAAAAAATTATTTTTGAAATATTGAAACGAAAAAAGTTCCATAGCGACTTTCATTGTTTTTATAAAAACCGATCTTATATAAAAACTACTATTATAGCACAAAGCTAAAATAAACGAAAAAAAAATTAATATTAATTAATTAATATAATTTCAAAATAATTATCTCTTACTAGTTATAATTTTATCTCGAATAGCGAGTCTTCGACATCGATTATTGTTATATCTTAAACAAATCAGAAGACATCGTGCAGATGCTAATTTTATAGGAAGTGGTCTCTAAAACACAATTAATCTACTATTATTAAACAAGTAATTCTTGTATGTTTATATGTTAATAAAAAACGAGAGTCGAAGGGCTGAGGAGCCGGCTCTGATTTCAAATATAATCAGCTGGCCCCGGATCATCCAAGTTTCTGGTTTCCGGATCCGACTCCCCAGTTCTGCTCACTCGATTTCCAGTTAATTTACATTAAATAAAAAATGGATAAGAGATTAAATGGTGACTTACAGATTTCAAAATTCTAAAGATAAAAATGGGAACAAAATAAATATAAATTATATCTGAGTGAAAACAAGTTGGCAAAACTTCAAATTGTTTTAAAAGTAATTCTTCTAGCCTCCAGTTATATGTGTTACTGATTTCAGATTCGCATTTAATTAAAGCTTTAACAAAATCCAAGGTGGAGAGATTCTAAAATAAAATGATTATAAAATATTCTTAATAAAAAATATATAATTTTGATCTAGCTTTCTTAATTTATGATTACTTACCACAACATGTGGTGAGAATGAGCCGGAACATGTTAAAAAATGCATGATTTTTCCTAAAAGAGGTACCAAACTTTCCAATACCTCTTCAACATCATCAAGTAAAAGTCCAATTATTGCTGGTTGTAGAGCTGTGCAACGTGATCCAAAGAGTTCAGCAACCTTAAATAATAACAATACTTTGTAGGGTTCTTATTTCTAGGACCTTGTCCAAAATATTGTCTAAGACAGGGGTTGACAACCTTTTTAGGCCACTTTCAAAAGGAATATCTTTAGGGACTTGGTGGTGGAGAGTCCTATTCTCTTTTTTTAAACTGGTTAAATCAAATAATAAATAAGAGTAGAATTTAAAAAAAATAAGGTCACATTCTATTCATCCTGAAAATTAGTAAATATTTTTACCTCCGCCGTAGAGAGAGCCACGGTACTTCTGACAATTTCACTCGGGTCAGCTGCAAGTTCTTGGAATGTTCTTTCAAGTATTGACGCTCCTCCTCCAGCAAGAGTGAAAATCGTCATAGCTGATAAATTGTAGGCACAATTACGACGGACTTGGACTAATCTTTCCAAATTATCTAACTAAAATAAATAAAAATAATTAGTCATTCCAACGAAAATCATATTTTCTGAAGGAAAATTATTCCCATGGCAAGACATATGTCCTGCGGACTTGTTGGATTATAAATTGATAAGAAAGCACCTGTGGAAACTGAATTATCAGACTAATTGAAATAAAGGGTCATCTGAGGAAACAAATACAAATTTAAATAAAAAGTTTCAAATGGGACTTATAGACTTATATATTATAGAAATAGCTGATTTATATGAATTTTAATCTAAAAAGAAAAAGATTTATATTCTGTTACCATAGCAACCATTTCTCCTATTTAGTACAAGAGTAAAGTGAGCTTCAAAAGATTTCAAGGGCAAAAATGAAATATACATTTTAAAGAGAATGTAAAAAACAATTGATTAATCAAAATCGTTGAAGCGAATTTTGAGAAAATCGAAAAAACTGAAAAAGCACATCAGTAAAGTACTAGTACTTTTTGGCCGATTTTGTTCAAAAGCTTATTTTGAGTGTCCGGGAGGGTACCTAACTTAAATATAAAATTTCAATCTTAACCAGTTAGATATTTTCATTGATCATCTAATAATAATCAAAAGCCTCGATGGGACTTGGTATTAGTCTCCTCAAATTTACTATTTGGCAATTAAATATGAGATTTATTTTTAATGGCAGCGTCCCCTGAACACTGGAAGTCAATTCCGTATCTCTTGCCTTTACTTTTTTTTAAAATTACCTCATTTTCTATTTTTATTCTACTGTGAGGTAAGCCAATTTGTGATAAATCATAATAAAATTGTGTTATCCAATTTTTTTCACAGCGTGGTAGAGTATCTGAAATATTAAAAAACAATTAGTTAAAAAATACATTTTTATTTATTTAAAAAAAAAAAAATACTTACACATAAGCCCAAGGGCGAGTTTACCAAATTGGAAGGAAAGGACAACGAGAACATTGTCTAGAGCACGAATAGATTGTTCACAAATTTTGATAACCAATGGAATAATGGTATGTAAAAGAATGTCTGAAAACAAAAATTAAGAGAAATAAATTTGGTTGGTTAAAAAAATATCATTTCTGATAATATGAGATATAATTACAATAAGATAAAATTATTTTTTGAAATAAATCAGAACCTACCTGATTTAACCAGAGGAATTAATTCGACGATAGCCTCAATAGAAGTAGCTCTAACTAAACTATTTTCATCTGAGGCCAACTCGACCAACGATGGTAGCAAAGAAGGTTTAGGATTCTCATCAAGGATAGGCTTCGCGATCAAAGGTAATTGACTACAAATACATCTCCGAACTTCAGGATGGACATCTTGACAAAGTGATAATACTATCGGAACTAATTCTTGTCTAATTCTAAAAAGCAAAAAAAAAAAAAAATATTAAAGTGATGACCAGTATAGAAGATATTAGAGAAATAATATTAGCTCTTTCTCCGTACTCCGTGTAACTTGGCCGAAAGATTTTCGCTTTTTTAAAAAGAAGAAATTTGAGTTCAGTTATTTTGAGGTGTTTTCTTCTAGTAGCTTATTTACATGTATTTAAACAAATAACTAATTGAGTAATGATTAATTTCAGGATCAGTGGCTGAACATAAAATGAGTAATAAGGAGATCAAGGCAGCCGAAAGCAAATAAAGAAAAAGTTCTGTTTTATTTCAAACTGATCAATATTCCGGTCTTCATCAGAACCTTAAAATATAATGAAATGTACAAAAATTACTATACAATATCGGTATCTGCTACATTTTTTTTATATAAAAATGTAGCAGATACCGATATTATGTAGCACAGTGTTTCTCAAACTGTGTCACGACCAAGCTTCACTTGTGTCACAGAAATATTCTGTAATAATTGTCTCCTAATAAATTCTGATTTATTTTAAAAGAGAGCGACTAAAATCAGTAAAAGAGGAATTAAGAGTGAGCCTGGCAATAAAAAAAAACTTTGTTCTCTACATCAGTTCTACCCATCGCATTAAAAATTTATATTTTTCTTTAAAAATTATAATTTTGTTATGTATAAACTATAGAACTGTATGTACTATATAGTAGTATTCGTACTTTTAGTGTGTCGCAGAATTTTCGACTTAATAAAAGTGTGTCGCAGCTACAAATAGTTTGAGAAACACTGATATAGCAGATGCCGATATTATATTGTAATTTTTGTGTATTTCATTATATTTTAAGATCCTGATGAAGGCCGAAATATCGGCCGAAACGTCGACAGGTGTAAGAAATAAAGCACAAGAGAAATATTTTTTTTTTTTCTATATTTGCTTTCGTCTGCCTAGATTTCCTCACTGCTCAAGTAACCTAATTTTCTGTTTCTTCTGTCTTGACCTCATTTATGATCAGCACAAGTTAATTTTAAAGAAACCTGACCGAGAGAGAGACTCGTCACATAAAGAGGAGGAAAAATGCCAGCATTATCGCGGTTAACTCGTGATCGCCATCCACTAGAAAGATGTGAGCCCTTGAGTGAAAATAACTTTATTATGATTAAATCATGACTAAAAAATTCCGAAGGCCACCAGTCGAACATAGAGAGATTTTTTGAATTATGACCTTAAAAGAATTTGAATTTCATATAGCCTAATTAAGGTCCATTAATTAAAAAAAAAACAAATTTTTTTATTATTTATACTAAAATATCTGTCGAAAATCACTTTTATATTATAAATATCATATATATTATATATATATATTCGATGAATCTCAAAATAAATTGAATAGAAGCTTTTTCGATTTATGAGATTAATTGAAGAGTACTAAAATATATATATATATATATATATATATATATATATATATATATATATATATATATAGTACTGTAAAATAAATTCAAAAATAAACTGATCAATTTATTTTGAGGCCCATAATAATTAATATAGGTCTTACTGTGTTGGGTCAATTTGTGTAGCTATTTTTCCAATTAATTTACAAGCAGTAATTCTTTCAGTTACTGAATGACAAAGCTGCCCTTTGGTTAAAGCTACTGGTAAAATCTAAAACAAATGTTGAATTGTTAAAATTTTTCTTCTAAAACAATTTCAATTAAAATTTTACCTCATTTTTTATGACATCACATGGTAATAAATCTATGACATCTAAAAGAGTTTCAAACCAAGCATTTGCAACAACTAAAAATAAATGAATAATTAAATTTACAATCTAATCTTTCAAATGTACCAATAAATAAATATAATAATACCTGGATCTTTACTGTCAATAGATGCTAAAATACTCTGTAAAAATGTTTGCGTGAATGTTTTAGTATTTACTAAGTTTTTTTCTAAAATAGTAAGAAAACTATTTGAAGCTGCTAAATGGAATTCTTTACTTGCATTTGGCAATGCCTAAAAATAGATTAAATGTAATTTGTTTTATCTAATAATGATAATAATGTCATTTCAATAATACATACAAGATTAACTTTGGGAATAACATTTTGGATACATGTCAAATCCGCCTTTTGTAATAATTCAGGCAATGATTCGACAACACATAAATTTTTTGCCTCTTCATCAATACTAAAAACAAAATATACATTCAGTATGTAAAATTTCAAATGATTATTGGTAAATAATTAATGATATAGAATGATTACAATTCGCAAAGTGATTCTCCCGCTTGTAAAGGAAGATTAATTAAGTTGCTTGAAGCTGTATCATTCCAAGACATTGTTGAAGCATTTTTCTAAAAATTTATAAATTCTTTAAGTTAATATGGATTATTGAAGTTTTTAATAAATAAGGATTAAATTATAAGAGAATATGAAAAAAATAAATACTTGATAAGGTTTACTTTAGACTTTATATTGTATTATAAAGTATTATAAGGTTTATAGGTTAAGTCTGATTTCGAATTTGACTTAAAATCATAGATTATAATTATAGATCGGTGACTCCTATTTGTAAAATCAAAATTTCTCTAGTAGCGCTATTAAAAGGAATAAAAGAAAACTAATCGCCGTGATTCTCAGAGTTGGGTTATTTACAAAATGTTGTAGCTATTTACAAAAATCTTATAAATAACTGTAACTGTAAAGTTGTAAGTTAGCTAGGGTGTCTGCTCAGGTGGGCTTGTCCAAACCCCGCGAGAAAGGAATCGAATGACAGTTTCGCTCAAGGACCCACATCTTGTGGGTACGTGGATGGCGACCACGAGCTACCCGAGCTGGGGCAGGCATTCCTTCAGTTCTTTGTATATCGTCAGACCGTGCGACGGGCCAGCCTGTCTTATTTCTTCTGGTCGTAAAAACGCATGATAGGGTTGGAGGGTAAAAGTAGGGTCCGCCGACCCCGCATTGCGGGATTAAGGCGAGGACAGAAGAAGACAAATGAAATGACAGTTGTAAGTTAGGTTACCATATTTAATTTTTGAATTTCATTTTTTAATTATTTTATAAACATTTTGATTATATTATTTACTAAATAAAAAGACAACAATATCGTCAATGCTCTTAAACAAACAAAGATATGAAATATAAGCTTTTAACCTTTTTTTTTAGGGAGTTGGTTATTTACAAAGGCCTAGTTATTTACAAGGTAGTTATGTATTAGTAAATAGCCGTGTAATTTACTCCTCTGTAAATTAATTGCGAACTCTGCTTTTCATTCCCTTTTTCCACTCTATATTTATACTTATTCAAAATTATTTTAATTTTATCACATTTAACGAAAAGAAAGAAAAACAATAATTGCAATTATAAAGCTTTTGTTATTATTTTTATTTTCATTAAAAAATACTTATATTAATCATAGATATTTTTTTAGCATTAACCCTTGTTTATTTTATTTCAATATTAATATTTATTATTTTTTATTTACAGAAATCATGACAGTTTCTTCATTCAATGCCATCATCAGTTCTTAATCTTTTTGGTTTTCTTGATGATAGCATTGAATGCCGAAACTGTTATGATTTCAGTCGCCAATAAATCTGAAAATAAAAAATAATTATTTATTTTTTATTACAAAATATTTCCAAAAAAAAACATCCATGAAGATAGTAGTTTGTTCCCTGGCTAGTATTCCTGTAGCAGCCATCAGATGGGTGCATCCGCATACCATAGATTAATTACCATCTTTCAACTACCCTCTATTTTTCTGGAGACTCATAAAAGTATATTTATAAAAGGAAAATTAAAATATCTAACCAATTGTTGTAAATTGGAGTTAATTTATTTTTTAAATTATTAATTATAAATTACAAAATTTCCCTCATCTTTCAAACATTACAACACTTTTCAAAATTTAAAATTTCTTTCTAATTTTTTAATAATAATTTATAAATTTCTATGATTTTAAAATAATATCTATTTAATTTCTTATTCAAAGAAAAATGCAAAAATATGAGAAACTCGAAAAGATAGGAGAAGGTAACTAACCCTCTACTGTTATATATATATATATATTTGCTAATTTACTATAAAATTTTTAAATTTTAGGTACTTATGGTACTGTATTCAAAGCAAAAAATAGAGAAACTCATGAAATAGTTGCATTAAAACGAGTCCGTCTAGATGACGATGATGAAGTAGGCATAAATGCTTTATAGGGAGATCAGAGTTTCCTCCTCTACCTAATCCTTTACCTCTCTGTATTTTTAGGGAGTTCCATCTTCAGCTCTTCGGGAAATTTGTCTTTTAAAAGAGCTTAAACATAAAAATATTGTTCGATTATATGATGTTTTACACAGCGATAAAAAATTAACATTAGTATTCGAACATTGTGACCAGGATTTAAAAAAATATTTTGATAGTTTAAATGGTGAAATCGAATTAGATGTAGTCAAATCGTTCATGTAAGTAGTTTATTTATTCTTTCAACTAAGGATGAATATTTATAGGCTACTACTTCTTTTAGGTATCAACTGTTAAGAGGTTTAGCATTTTGTCACAGTCACAATGTTCTACATCGTGACCTAAAACCACAAAATTTATTAATCAATAAGGTGAGATATAGGATTGCAATCTTTTGCACTGTGTTTCCATCCTTGGAGAAGAGGATATTTTCAGGTCCAAGTTGTGGCTGTAAATTAATAAAGTATGTATGGAGGCAGAGGCAGCCAAGAAAAAAGCTCTGAATGTTTTCTCCAATCAGCTGGAAACGTTTCGGTTCATTTATTATGTACAGTGAGGGGCAATATTAAGTCCCACCCATGCGTTTTCTACGTGTGATTATTTCATTGTTTTTAAAAAAATATAATATATTTTTTAATGGAAACTTTCATGGTTCAAACCTAGAAAATTTCCAATAAGGATTTTCATTTTCTTTTATAAAAACAATGAAATAATCACAAGTAGAAAACGCATGGGTGGGACTGTGTATATTTTGTTCAGAGTTGGTCGAGTAATATAGCATATACATTGTTTTGATAATTAAATTTTTGGCTTAAATGAATACAATGGTAATATCTGTTCGGAGTAGTGGCTGTGAGTATAGATGGATTATTATAGTCAGCAACAGCCAATAAATAGACTCTGTATGCAGGTTCCAATCATCGGAGACGTTTCGGTTCTTTTTATTTAAGAACCTTCTTCAGGCTTTACTAGAAATATAACATCAACATTGTATATATTCAACAATCAATTATAAAAAAATTATTAAAAAAGTAAAAAAAAATGGTTCTTAAATAAAAAGAACCGAAACGTCTCCGGTGTTTGGAACCTGAATACAGAGTCTATTTATTGGCTGCTCCTACCCATAATTATCCATCTCTACAATGGTAATATATCTATCATAGATATATTTGACTTACATCAATTACTATTGTATCCATTTAAGCCAAAAAATTTCATTATACATATATAATAGTATTCTATTTACGAAACAATGTATATCCTCGACCATCTCTGAACAAAATATACACCGATTATTGTACTATTACATAACAAATGAACCAAAACGTTTCGACTTGAATGGTGAAAGCATTCAGAACGAGAAAGAGAAGGCAAGTGGCTAATCTGTGGATTACAGAGTCCGAAGACTCAACACGACACGGGTTCGAATCCAGCTTGCCGCAAATAATTCAAACATTGCCGAAGTCTCCTCATAGGGTAGGAAAGTGAGAGGAAATCTCACCCCACAGACACAAAGGGCCCAATTAGACATGGCCTAAGTGCCTTAAAATGAGGATTGCTCTGACTGGATAACTGCCCTGGTGACTGAGAAGGAGCTGCAACTCCGACTGGATAACCCGGGATCTGAAAAAGGTTGTGGGCCGGATGGCTGAGGAGAAGCAATACCTCATAAAATCCAAATCCAAAATCCAGCATTCAGAACATTTTTTCTTGGCTTCCTCTGCCTCCATACATCCCGGATATTTTCATTAAATAAATTTGGATAAAAGGAACCTGGTTAAACTATAAATAATATTAGATAGAAAGTAACGCAGGAGTTAGAGATAAGAAATCAAACAACTTCAAGCCCAGAGACCGGTTAGATTTGAGGTGTGAATCTGTGTGCACGAAAGTACCTAGGGCAAATAAACGGAGATTTCGTATAAAAATATACATATACACACACACAAGAAAAAATGCAAGAGCCTGGGGGTAGAAAGCACAGGAAATACTATTAAGATTTAAATTTCGTTCCCACCCTCCTTATACTTATACTAATCCGAAGTGTATATATTATTTTGCAGAATGGTGAACTTAAGCTAGCCGATTTTGGATTAGCCCGTGCTTTTGGGATACCAGTCAAATGTTATTCTGCCGAAGTAGTAACGCTATGGTATCGACCACCTGATGTACTCTTTGGGGCCAAACTTTATACAACTTCCATTGACATGTGGTCAGCTGGATGTATTTTCGCAGGTATTTAATCATAACAAATCGATTTAGTATGTAAAACTTCAAAAGCTGGCAAAATGTTTGTTCCTAAAAATATTCTTTCCGTTATCCTATTTTAACAATCCTGCTTTATTATTCAGGCTTGCAGTTTTATTCGTCATCCCAGGGTGTAGGTGGGTTTTGTAAATTAACTGGGACGACGAATAAAACTGCAAGCCTGAATAATTAGGACTCTCTCGTCTACAAAATACGATATTAATCCTGCTTTATGCTAAATTTTAAAATTATCTTATATAGATATATATTAGAGTTTTTTTTTACTTTTTTCTATAAATATAAAAAAATATTTTTTAATTAATAGTAATTAATTCTATTATGTAAAATGCTCACGAATTAAAATCATTAAAAGAAAAAACTGCATAAAAAAATGCTTTAAAATGACTCAGTCGAACTAAAGATTCAATGTGTCCTCCTGAAGCTCCTTAAAGAAATTTTAGTTTTCTATGGCAATAATGTATATAATAATAACATGTAAAAATTTTCTTCATTTTAGAATTGGCAAATGCAGGAAGGCCATTATTTCCTGGATCTGATGTGGATGATCAATTAAAAAGAATTTTTAAGCTACTTGGAACTCCTCTTGAAGAAAGTTGGCAAGGAATGAGCCAATTGCCGGATTACAAACCATTTCCACTTTACCATCCTAGTATGAGTTTTACTCAAGTCGTACCAAAACTCAATACTAAAGGACGAGATTTACTTCAGGTAATTAATTTTAATTAAGTATCCAATTTTTTCAAACAGAATTTTTAATTTGATATTTGTTATTTTCCTTTTTTTAGAGACTCTTAGTTTGTAATCCAAGTTTGCGAATTAATGCCGAAGAAGCAATGAGCCATCCTTATTTTATTGATCTAAATTCATCTATAAGAAATGATCGCGGTTAATTTATTTTAAAAAAAGTAGACTCTGTGAAATAAGATGTGATATTTTGAATGCTAAGTGAATCTAAAACGACTTTATCAATTATTTTAGTGTTCATATTTAATTTTAATTTAATTAATTGATATATTTTTGATTAAATCACTATCAATTTATTTATACGTCAAGAGCAATTTTAAACTATCGGATCCATGATACGCATACATCAGACCGTGTCAAACTGATTATGTTACAGATTGTATACATATAATCTATGTTACTATATCAATTCGTTTGTTGTACATATATATTTTAACCAAAATTTTTAAAAAAATATGATTTGGTGAGCCTATATGATATCAGTCGGGGCCATAAAAATTAATTTCAAATTGTTTTGAGATACCAAAAAAAAAAAAAAAATTAACGAACCAAAGTATATATCAAATGCATTCAATTATTGTATATATATTTAAGATCAATTTCCAAATATGTTGCAGATTGTTGCAACACTTGGGACTCATTAGTATGCGTCGAATGGTTTCAAAACCTTCATTTAGATTCTGCTGAAGAGCAATAAAAAACTTATCAGAATTGTTTTTAAATTTATATATGGCAACATCCATGGGAATAGATTCATTTTATTGCAAAGAAAAAATTTTATTATATCACTTATAATATTTTTAATTCTTTCAATGCATAATAAACTTTTGAGTCCATAGTTCATATATGACGCATTGACAGAATTAAAAATATTAGTAGAGATATAGTTAAAAAAGAAAAAAAACTTCTCAAGAATGTAACCATATATCTTAAATAATAATTAATTTTTTTTTAATTAAAATTTCTTCATATAAAGTATTTTTCTTTTTATTAATAAAAATTATTTCCGCGATCTCAATTAAGGGCCAAGATAAAATATACTTGAACGTTAAGGCTCAAAGTGATTCGCTTCAATGGAGCGGATACAGCAAAGAAACAAAAGGATGCTGTGCTGTCTATGAACAATTTTATTATTATGGAATCATGTTACCATGATGACCACTGATTTAAGGATACTCCTCAGAATATTAAGTATTATTACATCCTTAATGTTTTGATAAATAAATATGCTATATGAAAAAATTCTCGTAATATATTGATATTTTTATAAATTATATTTCTACCTACCGAGTAGTAAAAGTTTTCATTGGCGCAACTATTAATAAATCCCTCCAGGTCTTGTAAAATCTTAGGAGTGAAATGTTTAATCAAAAGGTTGAGAAACTGTGCTTTGTGTTATTATAATATAAAGGCGTGAAATACTTTCTTGGTAACCCAAACTAGAAATATAAAAATTTTTTAAAAATAATTATGTCATTAGAACGTGACTGTTATAAACCCACATATTATTAATATATAGACCAGGCATCTGCTATCTTTGGAGGACTATGGGCCGAATTAGAAAGTAGAAAGATTACGCGGGCGGGAGTACTTCAGTGTAGATACAGGTCTGACAAAAAAATTTTTAAATCTACAAATCCACACTACCACTCATAACTAGAGAGCGGAAAAAAATTCTTTCGACTTATGTCAATTTTGAGACTTTTCCTGATTTTCTTAGATATCTCCATTGATCTCACAAAAAGAAACGTTTTATGAGATTTTTAAAAACGACTTTTTTGAAAAAAGAGACTTAAATTTTACTTTCTCTTACCTCTATATACGTATGTTAATATATATAGAGATATATTGGAGATATACCCTGGCACGTAATATGAAGCTTTTAAAAAGTACTAGTACTTTACTGATGCACTTTTTCAGTTTTTTTCGATTTTCTCAAAATTTACTCGAACTATTTTGATTAAAATTCAAAAATCAACTATTAAATTTTTTTTGTTTATTTAAATAAATTCTAAAAAACTCTGCCATATTTCGATTATAGAGAGATAAGTTCTCTATTTCTTTTACTTTCTCATATTATTAATTGTTAAAATTGACGACTTTTTAGAGACTTTTTTTTTTTCCAAAAACAGACTTTACCGACTATTTGGCTAAAAAAGAAAAGACTTTTAAGGCGACTTTTTTCCGAAAATAGGAGACTTTTTTCTCCGCTCACTACTCATAACCAACTTCTTCCTAGATCCTAGATCTCAAAGGCAAATCCAAGCTATACAGACCAGAGGACCAGCAAGACTGCGATCCAGGAAATAAACCAACTCCACCATTACTTCCCTACCACACCCTTGAAATGACTCTACAAGGAGCGAGTCGAGTAAATCTCAACAATCAAGACGACTCAATCCGAGAAAATTCATTTTTTTTACATACATCCAGTCTCGGAAGCCTTCCAGAACATATATATATATAGGTAGAATCATGAAATTACTTGTAATTAATACTTTTATATCCATCCATCCGTAAAACAAAATGTAAAAAAAAAAATCATAGTCTAAAATTATATCGATTTTTAATTAAATTATTAAACATTACATATATTAATTTCTTTGGTTCATAATATATTGGTAGTATATAATTCAAGAATAAATTGTCATCAAGATCATCTGTAACAAAAAGTGTTTTTTTTAATGTATTGTTTTGACTAAATCATTATTTAAGAAAGGAGTCAAATTAAATTAGATATAATCAGTGACGTCATTTCGTGCTGTGGGGGGAGGGGGAGTTGAGAGCATTTATCCCTACCTCCAAAGGTTTTTGATTCTTTTTAATTTTATTCTATTAAAAATATTTTAAAATATACATAAAAATAATGATAAATACTCTTTGTTACGACAAAGACTAATGATTTTAATTATTAAAGCTTTTTTGGTTTGAATTATTATTATTATTATTATGGGAGGATTTAAATGATAAACCACATTTGGTATTAATTATTTATTAAAAATATAATTAATGTACAAAGTTTCGACTGTTTATTATGCAGTCGATATCAAGTAGTGTGCAGTTGCTCCGACTCAAGCATAGATAGACTCAGGCGAACTAACCTCTAAGGGACAGTTACCTGCATTTTATATACAACGACGTCAGCGCCACCTATGACTTCATAGGAATGACTGTTAGAAACAAACTTCAGCGCCATCTGCACTCATTCCCATGAAGTTAGACACTATCATCAAAGCAAGTTTTTACATAAAAAGAATGATGTTTCAATAATATTGTTGTAACATCATGCTTTTTATAAATACACTTACTTTGATGATTGTGTCTAATTTCATGAGAATGAGTGTAGATGGCACTGACGTCGTTGTATATAAAATGGAGGTAACCATCCCTTAGAGGTTAGTTCACCCGAGTCTATCTATGCTGAGTCGGAGCAAGTGCACACTACTTGAAAACAGCTGTAGAATAAGCAGTCGAAACATTGTACATTATTTATATTTTTTTAATAAATAATAGATGCAAAAGTCTATAATTAAAAACTCCCATAATAATAACTATTGATTTTTTTTTGAAAATTCAATCCCCCACAAATATAAAAAAATTTGCCAATTCTCAAAAAAAAAAAGCTGAAATTACGTCACTGATTATAGCCAAAATCTATTTATTTCAAATATTTTCTTTAAGACTCCTTTTATTTATTAAAAAATGATGAGCTTGTTCCAAATTCGTTTTTAATTATGTTTTTTTTTTTTTTTTTTTGCTACCACTAAAATTATAGTAAAATGCTCTTGGAACAAACTTAACAAAAATAAGAAATTGCGAACCTCTTCAAGAGATAACGGGTTTCCTTTCATCTTAGTATCAAGACTATGATAACGTTCTGAAAAAAATAAAAAATGATAATTTAATTTATTCCAATTCAGATGATGAAATTAAAAAAAAAAAAAAAACTTAAATACCATGAGCCATGTGAAGACGAACCATAGCCATAACAAAGGCTTCTGAAGTGAGAACTCTGTTTTTGGCGAATCGAAGAACTAGACATTCAAGCACTTTATTACTTGCTGTTCCTCCAGCCTCCCAGAGCAAAGATCTCAAATTAAAGCTGCTTGTTTTACCACCATGTCCTTTAACGAATTTTGCGAAAGCCGACTAAGAAAACAAAATAGAGATTTATTAGGTTAGATAAATAATTTTTATTAATTAATAAAGAATAATAGCCGAAAAAAAAATTTTATTGGTGCATTTTTTCTGATCGAATCCAAAAATAGCATAATTTCATTTATACAAGAATTTGGGGGATTCATTTTTTGATGAAATCAAAAAATTTCGCTCGTACCAAAACCCGTTTTCATAAAATTTTTATATTGTTAAAGTCAAATAATGCCTTGGATCTTGGTTCTAAATAATAAATTTTAAAAATGAATTTTTTTTGGTCAATTTTTAATTTTATCAAGTGTGGAAGTGGCTGTGATTGGTATATTTGAACAATGGCAGGAGGTGGCAGCCAGGAAGGAGTAAATCAATGAAACTGCCAAAAATTCGTCCATCATCAGGCAATCAGGAGTTGTCATAGGTTTCTGTATATTAATATATTTATTCATATGTTGTTAATAACTTTTAAAATTATAATTTTGCTATTTGGTACTAAAATTTGGTTGAAAAATCAGGAGTAATTTCAAAGCCTTGCGATTACCAAATATGAATATGTATATTTATATTCATTTACATAAGACGACTCCTGATTGCCTGATGATGGACGAATATTTTCGGACCGAAACGTCGTGAATTCTTGGGAGTTTCATTGATTTAGAGACACTCCTTTCTGACTGCCACCTCCAGTCATTGTTCAATTTTTAATTTTTACTTTCTCTTACCCTATATATGAAATATATAGAGAGAGAAAGTATTGCGATCATGTCAAAAATTCGATGTCGAGATTTTGATGGATATACATACATGTTTTGAGGTCCCCTGAGTCCAAAAAAGTGGGTCCCGAAATTGGTCTGTGTGTGTGTGTGTGTGTGTGTGTGTATGTATGTATGTGTGTGTGTCTGTGTGTGTGGACAGATTTTTAGCATGAAGGAGTTGAGCTAGCGGATTGAAATTTTATATTTAACTTAGGTACCTTTGAAGAATCTCAAAATAAGCTTTTGAACAAAATCGGCCAAAAAGTACTAGTACTTTACTGATGTACTTTTTCAGTTTTTTTCGATTTTCTCAAAATTCCCTCCAAGGATTTTTTTTTTAAATTCATAAATGAACTATTTTTTAGATGCTCTTTAAAATGTATATTCTCATTTTGCCGTTGAAATCTTCTGAAGACCACTTTACTCTTGTTCTTCATAGGAAAGATAGAACTGGTTGCCATGGTAACGGAATTTAAATCTTTTTCTTTTTATTAGATTAAAAATCAATTATTATTTAAATTCCCATTTATTACTTTCTCGTACCCTATATATGAAATATATAGAGAGAGAAAGTATTGCGATCATGTCAAAAATTCGATGTTCAGATTTTGATGGATATACATGTTTTGAGGTCCCCTGAGTCCAAAAAAGTGGGTCCCGCAAATTGGTCGGGTGTGTGTGTGTGTGTGTCTGTGTGTGTGGACCCATTTTTTTAGCATGAAGGAATTGAGCTACCGGATTGAAATTTTATATTTAACTTAGGTACCTTTGAAGAATCTCAAAATAAGCTTTTGAACAAAATCGGCCAAAAAGTACTAGTACTTTACTGATGTACTTTTTCAGTTTTTTTTGATTTTCTCAAAATTCCCTCCAAGGATTTTTTTTAAAATTCATAAATCAACTATTTTTTAGATGCTCTTTAAAATGTATATTCTCATTTTGCCGTTGAAATCTTCTGAAGACCACTTTACTCTTGTTCTTCATAGGAAAGATAGAAATGGTTGCCATGGTAACGGAATTTAAATCTTTTTCTTTTTATTAGATTAAAAATCAATTATTATTTAAATTCCCATTTATTTTTTTTTATTTCTGTTTTAATTGTTTCAAAGAAAACATATATATATATATCTCTCCCACTTGCAAACATTATCGTCTTTCTCTACTCTTTTTAAATTCCCTTTCCACCTTATCTTCGCATAGAAACAATGTTAATTTCCTATAGGGATTTGTATGTTAATTTCGATTCAAAAGGGGGTCCCCTTTGGAACTTTTTACGCATTTAAAATTTTTTTTTCCAATTCTTATGAAATTTTGTATTTATTTACGATTCTATATTGTGTATAAAATGTCCAAATATGAGATTAAAATTTTGAAAAATAACCATAGTTTATTTGAAGCAGTCAACATTTAAAATGCAAGTTT
Source organism: Euborellia annulipes (assembly GCA_023213315.1). Lineage (NCBI taxonomy): Eukaryota > Metazoa > Arthropoda > Insecta > Dermaptera > Anisolabididae > Euborellia > Euborellia annulipes. The sequence goes on from JAKCPI010021377.1 coordinate 45,300, forward strand.
GAAACTAAGGTGCTATCGGAAACTAAATATATCTCGACACAAAAAATCTGGTGTGACCAGCACAGTGCGCAACTTTCTCTTACCGAAGGGTAAGAGAAAGTTGTGTGCTGTGCGCCAGTCACACCAGATTTTTTTTTTATTTCTGTTTTAATTGTTTCAAAGAAAACATATATATATATCTCTCCCACTTGCAGACATTATCGTCTCTCTCTACTCTTTTTAAATTCCCTTTCCACCTTATCTTCGCATAGAAACAATGTTAATTTCCTATAGGGATTTGTATGTTAATTTCGATTCAAAAGGGGGTCCCCTTTGGAACTTTTTATGCATTTAAAATTTTTTTTTCCAATTCTTATGAAATTTTGTATTTATTTACGATTCTATATTGTGTATAAAATGTCCAAATATGAGATTAAAATTTTGAAAAATAACCATAGTTTATTTGAAGCAGTCAACATTTAAAATGCAAGTTTGAAACTAAGGTGCTATCGGAAACTAAATATATCTCGACACAAAAAATCTGGTGTGACCAGCACGGTGCACAACTTTCTCTTACCGAAGGGTAAGAGAAAGTTGTGTGCTGTGCGCCAGTCACACCAGATTTTTTACTTTGGAAAAAAAAGAGAAAGTACGGGAGCAGCAAAGAAAAGAAAGCCTTTGGATGCCAAATGCAGAAAGGAGACGTTTCGGACAAAATGTATTCAGTCCTTATAGGTTTATTCTTTCTCTAATAGACTCTCACGTTGGCTTAAACACTCGCACTTTTTATAAAATATACATGTGCCACAACAAAAAATGAAACAAAAAATAACTTTGTGCCTGAATTAGATTATAAGCCTAGAGATGAACGAATAAATTTTGTCCTTTCGTCATTTGGTATCCAAAGGCTTTTTTTCTTTGCTGCTCCCGTACTTGCTCTTTTTCAACTCGTAACATCAACAGCCGAATAATTTTTAATTTTTTTTTTATAAATATAAAAGAAAAATAAATAAATACCCTCCAAAATTGAAGCATATGCGTAAGAGTTGGAATATCTCTAAGATTAATTCGACCGCTGATATTATAATCTCTAAGCATAATTAAACTTTTGCACAATTCCAAACTCGGTTTCTCTGCTAAAAATACTGAAAACATACAAAGGTATATTACTGTAAAGATGAAATAATTTAATAAATTAAAATATAATTCAAATCAAATTTAAATCAAAATGTTTTCAAAAAATTTAAATTAATAAACTTACCTTTCCATTGAGATTTTAATATTTTTTTGAAGTTGAGCAGCATCAACCTCTGGAGGGTACTTTATAGATAATTTTGAGATTATATTTTTACCTTCATGCTAACAAATCAAAATTAATTCATATTATAATTATGATAAAAAAGAAATTAAAACAGAATAACTTACTAATACAAGAGATTCTTCTAATATTTCTGAAGGGATATTACGAAAAAGCATATTATCTTCATTAACCTCCCTGAAAAAAAAGATTTAATTATTATTCAAATATTTTCATTCCATCGTGAATTATTCTCTAGATTGGACAATGTAATTTCAATAGAGGAAAAATTCTTTTAAAAACCTCTGCTGTTAGTGTACACATACTATGTTCCAGAGAATCTTCTTAATTGGTAATTTAAATATATTTTACCGCTTAGGACGAAAAAATGAACTACTTATTCTTAGAATATGGTGGCTTTTATCTTTGCAGAGGCAGCAATCACAAAAAAATAGGATTAAATTAATCATTAATTTTAATAATAATCATAAATTTATTTTGATATTTAAGTAGAAAGGATATATAAAGATTTTACCAAATGTTGCTATGCTCATCAGTTAATATTCTTAGTAGAAATTTGGCATCACAATTCGGAGAACTCGTTTGGGGCACAATAATAAATTCTCCGGGTGGTAATGTGAAGAAAGTAACTACTTCACGTGCGACTGAATGATTAGTCACATCCAATGGAATCTGTTAAAAAATAATAAAAATAAATATTTATAAGGCTCTGAATTGACTGTGAAGAGATTAATGATAAAAATAAAATTTGCAAGAAAAAAATGTGCCTTTATGCTCATATGATACATACACTGATGGGATTCAGAAGCGAGATCTAAATGAAACATTATAAGTAGATAAAATTATTTCAAATTTTTTATCTATTATCATGATTAATTTGTCTGGTTTGTCTTTAAGACGCTTCAGGAGGCAAGCTGTTCGCATGTTTTTGCTGATAAGATGGCGTTAGGGTCTTAAAATTTTAGCTAAAAAGCCCAACTATTACGAAAATTTGCCAACAGATGGCAGGATGGTAGGGCTATATTTAATCTCATGTATTTATTTGATTTTCGTTGATCCTTTAATAATGAATAGTTTATAAATATTATTATATATCATTTATAACATAATTAATGATTTTTACATTTTTAGTTTAAAATAATAGAGTTTTTTTTGCTTTTTCTATAAATATAAAAAAATATTTTTCACGAATTTAAATCATTTAAAAAAACCGCATAAAAAATACAATAAAATGCCTCAGTCGGACTAAAGATTCAATGTGCTTTCCTGTAGCAACTTAAAAGATAACAATTGTGAAAAATACTTAAGAAGCAACCAAAGTTCCAATCACCTTGTATATACGGCCTACTAAAAGCAAAAAATATAGTGACAAAATGAAGCAAATGAGAGACAGAAACAGGGGATTAGATAAAAGTGGATGAGGAAAGTTACAATAAAACTTGAAGATAATAATAATTGCTATGAAATGAGACAAGAATCAGTTTTCTGAAATGAATTTCTTGAGAATTTCATATTTTTAAACAAATATAGAAGCAAACTGAATTTGAATCCCATCACTACATAAATTCAGTTATAAAGATTTTTACAAAATTTTATTTTTAAGCATATTACTAGTATAAATTTCTATAGAAGCTAAGTTCTTGCACCTGTTCAGCAACATATTGAGATGTAAGTCTTGCCATATTTGCTGGAATTTCATAAACTGCAAATCCAATAGGATAAAGTTGTCTTCGAGTTCGCGTTTCCCTTGGCTGAGTTTCATATTGTTGTGTTACGGATACGACTACATGGCATTTATTCACTGTTGTTCTAGGTATTTGAATATGAAATTGTGGATTCATCGCAGTTGTCTCTAAAAATAAGAGAAATCTTAATTAGGTCACTATATTATTTATGGCGTTAATTTGAATCCTGCTTTTTTTAAATAAAATATCTTTTATTTAGGTAATTTTACTTATCTCATCCAAAAACATCCGAATCGCTTTACTTTTGCTCAGAGCAATCTATAAAATTTCTTCTTTACTTAAGTAAGACTCCGGGCTTGAATATCTCTACATTAAACAATTTTTTAAATGCGAGTATTTTACAACAAAATCTTATTTCTCACCAATAAATGCAGGTCCTCCACCTGCATTATATCCAGAACGCCATCTGCGCCTAGCAAGCACTGCTCTCCAAGGTTGTTTAGGGTGCATAACAGCCTCCATCATCCAATCATCTGGCCCAACATGGACTAGATCAAGTTGTGTGAATTGTCTTACGAAATCTTCAAAAGAGATCCTAAAACAAGGGAGGAATTAAGAACAACAAATTAAAAAATATTAAAGAATAATAAAAAAATTGAAAATTAAAATAAAAGAATGAATAAAAACAATCAGGTGTGACGGTTTTTTGTGTCGAGATATATGTAAGAGAAAGTGAAAAAATCAAAGTATAAAATGGAATTTAAGATAAAGAAGAAGAAACACTTACCAGAATTCCCCTTCGTTCTGCACTCTGAGACTTAATAGCTCCTTGTCTCTTTCGCTGAGGCCATCCCATTCCCAAGATCTCTCACTCCAAGGTCCTGTCCATTCACCCCTTCTCCATGGATTTCTCAGTCTCACCAACGGGGTTTCCCCAAGTGGTCCCCTTACTCGAGCCAACCCTGTCACACTATAAGCATCTCGAGTTAGCAGCCCTTGCCGAAGTCGCAAATGCTGGTGTCGTTTATGACTAAGCGTTGAATTTTCTCCACAACAATCTTTTTCCTGTTAAAAGGTAAATAAATAATTATTTAAAGACTTCTTTAACCTGGAAACAATTCTTAAATAATACCAGTCTTTTTCAGAATCTAAGGCCTTAGTCCATAATTAATTAAATTAATTAGAAGCCAATATATGGTAAATTTATTGCTCCGGACATGAAGCGAACTTCTAAACCTTAGGACAGGAAGCAAGATCTATATCTCTTTCTTATGGAACAGTCAATCCCAGTAATATAAATAAATCTTAAATAAAACAAATTTGAAAATGGTTACCAAATAATTTAGAAAAATAGATTCTCAGATGCCAAAAAAAAAACTTTAAAACTATCTTTTCTCATCGCAAGACATATCTGAGAGTATTTAAGTACCGTGAATAATTTACACAGTAGATAGGAAAGGAGAATGCAGCCACCCACATAGCACAAAATATTGCAGGAATGTTGCAGGAATATTATTTCAAAACATTCGAAATATTGCATGCAATATTCCTGCAGCATTCCAGCAACATTCCTATGTCCGCGTTTTTTTTATTCAGGGAATATTGTCACAATATTGAAATACAATATTGCCAGAATATTGCTCAGCAATGTTGCCAACATATTGCGATGTAATGTTACCATAATATTGTGACACAATATTGCATGCAATATTCCTGCAGCATTCCAGCAACATTCCTATGTCCGCGTTTTTTTTATTCAGGGAATATTGCCAAAATATTACAATACAATATAGCCATAATATTCCATTTCATACTATGTTCCCAGTATATTGAGATGCAATGCATATATGCATTGCACGCATGTGGTGATATAATATACAAGTGTATATACTGTATATGTAATATAATAAATTCACGACATGCGTGCAATGTACATATGCATTGCATCTCAATATACTGTGGGCATAGTATGAAATGGAATATTATGGCTATATTGTATTGTAATATTTTGGCAATATTCTATATATATATAATATAATAATATCACGACATGCGTGAAAAAGAAATACATTTGAGGTAGGATCCTAACTCAAAGCCTAATGTCGTTGATATTATAAATATATATTTTATTTACAATATTGCAAAAAATATTCCTGTAATATTTCTACAATATAGCAATTTATTTAATGTGTTAAGATTAAAGTTAAAATAGTTGCACGGGAGTAAAAATCATCAACTTTTTTTTATTTCACTTTAACGTTACAGCAAAAACAAAACGTCCCCAGCTGTGTATTCTTTGACATGTCAACTCTTCTCTCTCTTCATTGAGCTTGCCAGTTTCAGGCCCGAGATGTGGCACCTATCTATTCTCTTTCCGGCTCTTGCACTGTGAATACTGTATCGGATAATTGGTCGGTGACTTCACATGGACCAACCCATTTAGGCAATAATCCGGCGCATCTTTTGGCTCCGGCGTCACTTAGGGTTAGATTTCTTCTCCAAACCAAATCCCCAATCCCGAATTTCGACATGACTTCCTATAATAAATTTTATTATTATACTATTTGCCAATGTTAAAATTGCCTCGGTATTTGCACTTACCATTTCCTTTTTCTTCCTCCTCGTTTCAATTTTTTTCACAAACAAATTAACTGCCCTTTTGTTCTTCATAACCAAAATATTCGAAATGGAACCAATTTTTGCATTTCGCTTCACATCCAATATTCAGTGTCTCCTTTTCCGGTCTTAAGCATTTCTTTGCAGCACATACCGATTTCACGTTGGGCGCCATTTGTCAAGATTAAAATTAAAATAGTTGCACGGGAAAATCAACAACTTTTTTTATTTATCTTTAACAACAAAAACAAAGCGTCCCCCTCCAGCTGTGTATTCTTTGACGTGTCAAATGAAATCAAATTATTACAAAATTTTTTTGAAATGTTGTGAAAATATTCCAGCAATATTTTTTTTGCAATATTTCAAATAAAATATTGCTGTAATATTATTATAATAATGTAAAAAATTTTTGTTATAATCCGATTCAAAATTTCTTTGCAATGTTACAGTAATATACCAGTAATATTTTTTTGGAATGTTGCAAATAAAATATTGCTGGAATATTATCACAATATTTCAAAAAAATTTGTTGAACCGAATATTGAAAATTTTTTTTCAATATTACAATAATATTTCACCAATATTATATTTGTAATATTGCAAAAAAATATTGCTGGATTATTTCTATAATATTACAAAAAATTTTAGGAAAATTTGTTCTAAAAATTTTTTTTTAATATTATAATAATGTTCCAGCAATATTTTATTTGCAACATTCCAAAAAAATATTGCTGCGATATTGCCACAATGTTGTAAGATAGAAAGATTCCTGCAACATTCCAGCAATATTTTGTGCTCTGTGGAGCCAGGTAATAAGTCTCCACGATATTAAACTCTCTGTTAAGGAAACAGTTTCGGCTTTAATGCGTTAAAACCATTTATCTCATTAATGCCGAAACTGTTTCCTTAACAGAGAATTTAATTTCGTGGAGACTTATTACCTGGCTGCATTCTCCTTTCCTATCTACTGTTTAAATACAACAGCCACTTTAATTCTTCATGTGAATAATTTACTTTGGGCAAGGGAGGGAGGGATGAGTGATTTTTTGTTTTTTTTGTTGAAGAATGTGTGATATGGCCAAGAAAGTTTAGGAACATATTCTTTCTTTATTTTCTAATTTGTCAACAAATGATAGATAAAAATCACTGAATATGCAAAATATTACATAAACAGCTAAAATATGCACTCAAGGTTTCAAATTATATGTAAAATTTGAACTCTAGTGATTACCCTTCATAATGCATCTTTTTCATTTTAATAGTTTCTTTGTAATAATGAATAAAAGATATATAAATAATTCTCATATTGACTATATCAAAACATAAAAACAGTTTTTATTATTGAAATCGGGAAGATGAAGTACAGTTGGCAGCAATAAAAGAGAGCCTTATGCCAAACCCGAAGGAGACGTTCCGGACAAAATTTATTTTTATATTTTCACTCCTTTTAAGCTATATGAAAGTTGTCATTTTTAGATATACGATAGTCCGTGTCTCCATATGACTACACTGGTCGAGAAAAATGAACATTTTTTCTTTCAAGATATGACATTCTATAAAAATATACTATTATAGATTCACTAATCTGATTTCTTGTGAAGAAAATCTTGTCGACGAGTGTTATTTGACTCTAATATCGGTTAGAACAATCAACTAATCATATGTACACACTTTCCAGTAACTAAAAATGACAATTCTGTCTTTCTCTTTCATTTAAGAGTAGAGGTATTCAAATAAATTTTGCCCGAAACGTCTCCTCGGCTTTGGCATAAGCCTCTCTTTTATTGCTGCCTTTCATCTCGATTGCAAACTCAACAACAGAAAAATATTTTATTAATGAATTTTGAAATATGGTTAAAAAAATATTTTTTTTACCAAGTTAATGGTGGCCATGAGCAAGGTTGACCTGGGGACAGCACTGTTTAATACTTGAAAGCTGACGTAACGATCTTGGCTACCAAGAGCAAAGCTTTGAACAACTCCTCCTGTTAAATCCTGAAGAGCTCGACTAGTACCCCCAGCATGGAGGTTTTCATAACAACCATAAAATCTAAAAATGAAGATATTTTATTATTTTACTTTTCAATCTCTAATAATAATAATAATAGCTGTGGCTGTCCTAAAAGAGGATCAGAAGGGTCCAGCCTACCCCCTCCACCTTTTTTTTCTTGGACACATGAAAGAAATTATATATTTATGAATTGTGATTATTAAATAACAAACATTTACAAGTATATTTTTCTTATGGTGTGATACCTGTATGTAATTTACAATTCTATGTTTACTTGTAGTTTTTTTCTGGTGTTTTGAGTAGGATCGAGAAATAATTGTTTAATTAAAACACAATTCTTTTTTCAGAGACTTGTTCAGGTTTACGAATGGATGCATCCCTTTTCGTTTCCGCCATTTCGATAGCCTTCATCAGAACCTTTGTCTAGATTTATTAATATAATATTCATCACAATGTATTATAATCATATATTTACTTATTTTTACTTTCTTTTATCAATATACAGTTTGTATATATATTTGGAGAGAGAAAGTATTGTTTATTATTAATGTTCAGTGAGGGAGAATATTAAGTCCCACGCATGCGTTTTCTACTTGTGATTATTTCATTGTTTTTATAAAAGATAATGAAAATCTTTATTTTAAATTTTCTAGGTTTGAACCATCAAAGTTTCCATTAAAAAATATATAATATTTTTTTTAAAAACAATGAAATAATCACAAGTAGAAAACGCATGGGTGGGACTTAATATTGCCCCACACTGTACATATCTTTTACATCAATTGTTTTAATGTATATATATAGGTATTAAACTTTCTGTTGTTTTTATACAAGTTTTTCTTTTTTTTTTTGTCCTTATTTTATATATTATGTTATGTTTTATACATGACATTTTATTAATAAATCTTGAGAAAGGTTCTGATGAAGGCTATCGAAATGGCCGAAACGAAAAGGGATGCATCCATTTGTAAACCTGGACAAATCTCTGAAAAAAAGAATTGTGTTTTAATTAAACAATTATTTTCTCTAGAGCTCTACCCTACTCAAAACACCAGAAAAAAACTACAAGTAAACATAGAATAAAAATTTACATGTGTATCTGGTAATTTTGTTATGTAAGATTGGAAACGGTTGCTTAATGGCAATAAAAAAGAAAAAACTCATTTAAAAATACTAACTTTGCATAGGCTTTTTCCAAGAGTGAAGCCCAAAATTCTGTGGCATTGGAAGATCTAATATATACAAGACGTCCTTTATAAGTGGGGAGACGATCATCCACGAGTATGTCTTTCCATTCGCCGAAATGCCAGAAACGGAAGAGAAACATGCCACAATAATTTGGTGTATCGAATCCTTGTTCAGAAGGTACGACTCTCTCGAAAAATTTAGGTGCTAAAGTAATCGAGGCTGCTGCTGCCAACAACCAAGGATCACCTAAATCGCCGGGTTCGATCTCCATTTTGATGACTGGCAATCCATTATCTCCTGGCTCGCCGAAGAACTTTGGCTTTTTGCACATTTCCTGAATAAAAGATAAAAGAAGCATTAACAAAATTAATAAAACAAATATGGACTGAAAACTTTACACAAGTGGGAGTCAATTCTCGTAATCGCAAAGGAGGAAATTTCATTATAAAATGAAGTGTTTTAGTGTGAACCAGATAACCAATTATAAAGCTTTCAAGCAAGTAGATTTTTTCTTAGTTAAAATAAAAGATAAAAAGGGCTTATAGCTGGTAGTTCAATCAGGATAGGTGAGAAGAAGAAGAAAATTCGCAGCTAGTTATATTTCATTATTTTTATTCCCATTATGTTGACGTTTCGATCCCAACAGGGGTCAAATAATTTTCATATATATATTAGGCTGGTCCAAAAAAAGTGAAGTCGGAAATCAAAAAACACTACCCTCTCATTTTGTTCCTTTAGTAAAGTAAAAATTACCTTTTTCACTGATTTTCTACATATTCCAACCCCCCCCCCCCTCATCCTTCATTAAACATGCCTTAACGAAAAAATATATATATTAGGGTGGTTCAAAAATAGTGGTGGAAATAACATAAGTAGGGGGCTCCCCCCAAAAAACGGTAGGGGTGGGGGAAATCGGAGGTCATATTTGGATTCAGGAGGTCATTTTACTTAAGAATCTGATGAAATTATTTCGGAACTCGAAAAGAAATTTCATTTCACCCTATTAGTGTTATTTGAAAATCAATGTGATGTGCCTCTTAACCATATTCGATTTTTTGCCCATACCATGATAACCGTTGGTTTTACTAAAAAATGTTAAAGAACTTTTTTTTAGTAAATTTAATGCTCTTCAAAAAATTACTGATGAACTTTTTTTGCTGGACCAACCGTTTAGGAGTTACAGATGTTAATAGTCAAATTTAGGGGGAATCGATGAACTTAGACCCTCTGGCGGGCCAGGTAAACGTTGTCCGATCGGTCTAAAATTTTGCAGGTAATTTTTACTTTAATAAAGGAACAAAATGAGAGGGTAGTGTTTTTTGATTTCGGATTTTTATTTTTGACCATCAATAAACTTGGACCACCCTAATATATATATTTTAATATTCAGAGAATTTAAATGGCTAACAAGTTTGCGCAAATACACTTGTTTCGGCTAGAGCCATTAGAGGGTAATGGCTGACTCAATACTCAACTCATAAATAAATTATGAATTAAATAGCATATTCCCGAAAGTAGCCTATAAGTATATTAAACTTAAAAAAAAGGAAAGAAAATATTCATTTCTTTCCTTTTAAAGTTTATTCCCCCCCCTCCCTCTTCCCCACCACCATCCGTCATAATTTATGGCTGAATACGTCAGTGAGGCGGAGTATGTGTGACGTGGGAGGACAAGTCGAACAGATCGGACAGGTCGGACCTACGGTGGGCCTTAGCCAGATAATCGGCTGCAGAGGCGGCTTCTTCCTGATATAAAGGGCTTTAGGTCCTGCAGGAAAATCAGGATCCTCAAAAAGAACACCTCTTTCTCTACAGAGTCGTCGAAGAACTTGGTAGCTGGATTGTGTAGATGAGAGTTGACCACGATTTCCTCGAGGTCGATCCACCGTCCAAAATCTATAATCGAAAGCAAATAACATTAGAATTTGGTAAAATTTTGAATATTTATATTAATGGATGTCAAATTTATTTGAACTCATGAGCCATTTTTCAAATATTTATATTTCAAGGAGGCAATAAAATATTCGGAGACGACTAGATAAGAAATTTAGAGAGAATCACTTATTAAACTGCAAAATGTGTGCTTTTCTTAAAAAAAAAGTAATATTTTTTTGCTCTTAATATCTTCAGGGGTGCCGGAACGAATTTGAATCAGGGAGGGGGGGGGGGGGGACAACCGCCCTTCAAAAAAATAAAAATAATAATAATAAAGAAAATTAAAAATATTTATTTCCTTCAAATAGTATAAAACAAATCTACTATATAGCCTTAAAAAAACTTTTGATAAAATCACTAGCAAATTTTTAAAAATTTGCTATTAAATAAAATTAAAATTTTAAAAAATGTGCTATTAAATTAAAATTTGCTTATGAAAATTTTTTTTAGGCTATATAGTAGATTTGTTTTATATATAAAATGTTTTTAGAAATTAGAAATACAATAGGGTCTAAATAAAATATTTTGGAAAAACTAAATTTCTTACTCTTTTAATTTTTTCCTAATTTAAAAGAAGACATATTCCCCCCTGCCCCTCCTATAGGATGCCAGGGTGGGAATGTATCCTTCCGCCCCCCCCCCCCCCCCAGTTCCGGCGGTAGCCTATGAATATCTTAATATCTTAGGATAATGAATTTGTAATTCATTCAAGACAAGGGAGTACTAGGGGGCGAATCCCCCCCCTCTGGACAGTCCAACTGGTTATTAGTTTGTAATAAGTTGGAAAGGAAAGAAGAGCTTATTAATAATTTTTGCATTGTGTGTCCCATTATTCTCAAGGTCTATTTCTTAATTTTGCATACCTAGACAGAGTAGACTGCTTATCGTCCTGCCGTTCGGAGAATCCATTTATCCAGGGGCGTGTCGGCGAAGTGCCATCTGTGCAAAACGTCAATTGGTTAATTTTTTTTAGAATAAATATGTTCAAATTACATAAAAGAATTATCTTCTTTTTTTTGCAAATATTTATATAGAATAAAAAAATTCTATCATTATAATTATATGCTAATTACTCTTCATCAATTGTATATTTATAAGTAATAACCTTGAGATCCTCTGCCCGTACTTCCGTTAGGAATTTTAAGGCCAGGGCCGTAATGTTAACATCGCCGTCCCGCATCAGATTAAATTATAAAATTTAAATTTAAGTTTGTAGTCAGAACTATTGTAGTCTCTTCTTAACAATCCCAATCCCTACTGTATTGTCTACTAAAGTAATACTCAGTACTTTATATAAAGTGAGGTAATACTCCTCCTACCAAAGGCTAATAAAAACTATTTTGTAGCCCTCGGGCTTGGTGTAGTTGGTAGCGCGCCTTAAGGGTCGCGGGTTCGGACCCCCAGGCAGTCCGATGATTTTATTTAAGCCAAATGGCTTAAATAAGAATGTTTAGACCCCAAATACATATATTTACAAATAACGGTTATCGTCGAAAGTCTTATATGGCCTGAGTTGCCGAAAATGTGACTGTGAATGTGTGTTTGTGAGTGTTTTTTTTTAAGGTCTTTTTCGGCATCTAAGGCCATTTAGACCCCATCCCTATTTATTTCAAATCAAATGAAATAAATATTTATCGCCTGGGACGGGAGGCGAACCCGGGACCCCGGCGCGAGAAGCTAGTGTCTTCTCTCTGAGCCACGGGTCAAGGGCGTGTGTGAGTGTGAATGAGAAAAAAAAGTGTGAGTGTTAAAAAAAAAATTAAGTTTTTTTCTCAAAATATTTAATTTTTTTCGTTAGTTTTATCAAAATATGAAAATTCCGATCCTCGGCGTAAGTTTCAGCATGGGCGTAACTAGGGAATTCGGCTGGAGGGGGCATGGGACCAGCCATCCTCAGGGAAAGCCCCATATTGTCTTAATTTTTCTTCGGGCCGGAAGCCTTCTGGGGGGACCGGGACCCCCCCCCCCAAGTTACGCCCAGTTATTAAAATAACAGGGTTCCCTAATTTGGCCTTAAAATCAAGTAATTTTTTTAGGAAATTGGGAAACATGAAAGTAATTTTTTATCTAATTTTATGCGATTTGATGTGGAATTCCTCACTTATTACCCTACGCTTCCATTTAAATAATTGCCTAATCATTTTATAATACTTATTATTTCTTAAAAAAAAAAATGGGAGGGGTTCGGCGCGAGCGGCCGAATCAGCGCCTGACCCAGTGACCCTCTATATTCAATGAGCGCTAAGAGAAGAGAACTTTTAAACATATCACATATTCTTATCTCAGACATAGTTATCCAACCCTAATACTTTATGTTCTCTGAAAAATTAATTACAATTTTTGAAGAGAGCGCATATACAATTTTTGCTGGAGAAAGAACGAATCTGACCCGTCATGAACCAATTACAACAGTCAGAGAGTTTTTCACTTCGGTTGTGCTATCTTAAGAACCCATTGATATTTTTTTTTTTAATCATAAAGATCTATTGTAATGACATGGAATAATAATAATAATAAAATATGTCATGTGTGAATTTCTTCACATATAGATTTAGTTCTCTTAGGAGCCTAAACGTGGCCCAATTTCGAACGTTTCAGTCTTTTAAGCAATTCGGTCGCAGATTGAGCTTGAACATATTCTGAATTTAGTGTATATACATATATATATGTATTTACCTTTCGAGTGTGATGCAAACAGAGATCTTCCCGGTTGGGTAACGGACCCAAGATCTACCGCTAGAGTATTTTAATTGGACCCCCATGTGAATGTTCTCAAGCAGCGCATTCAAGCCTGTCGAGAGGCCAAATCTTCAACTTCATCGCGGCTGCTTAAGTCAGACACTTTTATCAATTTTCAAAATACTGTAGATAATATTAAAATTTTATAAAAGGAAATCCTTAGGTAATCAAAAACTTTGCAACTCGGTTGGCTATATTTTTAATAATTATATTTTTGTATGTAAGTGATAAGGATTGAGAAACCCTCTTTCCTTTAACTCTATTATTCCGAGGTCTATGCAAGAAGCACTCGAAACGGCTCTATATCAGCTGCGGAGCCCAGGTTCTCCAAACATAAGAGCCCTTCTCTGTGTACACACCACCACACACACACACACCAGCCTTCTAGGACGCCAGTGAATGAAACCCATTCGAGTCTCTGGGACAGCCAGAGCAGCGCTCTGGATCCTTTCTCGAATTTTAAGCCAGCGGAAGGTGTTCTCATTTTCGGCGTAAGCTACAAGAAGCAGGGCTGTTAGGAAGTTAGGAACCATGGAAATAATTAGACAATGGTTTTGGCTAGCCCAATTGCCAGTCCCTGCATCGGGAAAGGGTAGTTAACCCCTAAGAAACCTACTTAATATTAAACAGAAGAGCCCCTTCCCTCCTCGAAATCCTATAATCTTTCTATGAGTCGCCTTAGACCTAAGTTCGTACAGTTACTTTAAAAAAAAGAAAGTCTTGATGTGTAAAATAGACATAAAATATAATAATTAAATTAACTAGGCAGGTATATTGAAATAAAATTTAATTACTAATAAAGATGATTCAAATAAAAAATTGTGTTACATTGCTACCAAGTAGAAATGATATTAAATTATATAATGCCTAACAATAAATAAATTTATGAAAGAAATAGAAAAATAATGTAGACTATAATTTCAGTGGCGGACAGGGGCGTAACTGGCCTTTAAAATTGGGGCACCGTTTTTCGTTCGGCCTTTTTTTTTAGTATTCGAATCTCGTTCGAGCTTTTTTTTGTAATTTTTCTCCGGATTTGTGATATAAAATGAATTTATTATGAAATTTCAAAAAAAAAAGCAGGAGATTTTAGGAAAAAGCCGGAGAGGGGCGCCAAAGGCTTGATGCCCCTGGGGCGGGGGCGAACACCCCCAAGAAAAATAAGAGAAAGTAAAAATTTGTTCCCTCCAAGAAAAAGTTGATATGACTGAAGGAACCCGGGCCCCCTGGCCCCCCTACCTGTCATCAGAGACAAGTTCACAAAAACAATTTAGGTGGCACTGAGGATGGTCAGCATGTCAAGTGTATTTGAGTATATTGTTTGACTGGAGTGTGAAATTTTCTTGATCGTACTGTATATCTGACCTGATTAGTAGATATACCTGATAAACACTCTATTTTTTTTTTGGTCAATAGCATAAGTAATTGTGTTTAAAACAAAATTAAGATTTATATTATTGAATGACGGTGATCTGGGTATCTATAATTTATATATATATATAATTGTTTGGAGATCTGAATACATCTGTTTTCCAAGCTCCATTACATCGTTTTATTAGGCAAAATTTTCGGTCAAACTGAGATCGGTATTATATCATTAAATAGTTTAGTAGAGTAGTTTATTTGAATAGGATATTAATATTTAAGAATGGCTCGATTCGAGCTTAACAAATCAGAAATATTGGCTCACCAATAAATAAATATATTCACAAAAATTGTTAATTTTTAAAGTGACTTTAATACAAGTGACTTTAATACATGTATAAAATATTTTTGGCTTTTATTCTTTACTTAGACAGAATTAACGCTAGGCATACTTTAAGAAAATAAAATAAAGTAAATTAAATAATACTTTATTTTTTTCTAAATTAATAAAATGTTTATTAAAGAAAAATAATCTATCAAATTAGATTCCTTGTTTATTAATGAAGCGCATCAAAAAGTTATTTAACTAATTCATAGAAAAAACTTAAAAGCATATTTTTAATCAATTGAAGGAATTAAAGAATTATTCATGAGTCTCAAAGAGATCCTTATCAAAAATATTAGTTCATAATTCAATCTCGAAATGTCACATTTGGTTTGATTACAAATACTTTCTTCCCTTATAAGTCATTCTGTAAAATTTGAAATATATCTAATAAAAAGTTGTTCTATTTACTGCATTTGATGTTATCTCTTTATATGGAAAGTCTTTTGTGTCTAAATCGGAAATTTGAGCCAAATAAGATAAAATAATTTTACTTGTCCATTAAGTTTTAATTAAATTGGTATATTTTTTACCTGCCTACTTAACTAAGCTTGGCCACAAAATATATTTCAAGCAGATTAAAAATCTCCAACATGCTAAGTGGTTCATGAGGTTTGGCAAACAATTATCGCCCTCAATTTCGAGGTTTTAGCAATTACCGTACTTACTTGACATGTGGCCGTTTATCTTCACATGGCCATTCGATTTATTATTATTATTCCTTAATATTGAAGTTGGATGATGCATGTTTATAAAACCACACATATATATATAATAACAAATGTTTTTGTAAGTTCATCACACTGACATTTAACATCACATTATGTATGTTTGAATGAATTCATTAAATCACTTCACAGTAGAGTATAAATTGTTATTAACATATCTCGTTTGAGATTAAAGTGCTTATAAAGGGGATTTGTACGATTTAACAAAAACATAATCAACATGGAGTAAAAAAAGATTTAAATGGAATGTTAGCCTTTCAATGGTCAAGACTCAAAGACTGACTGGCAGATTGTAATATAGTTTTTTCTGCTCCCACCTGTGTGTAAGAGGGAGACAGGTGGTGGGGGAAGAGGCTCCTCCTAATGAAGCGGTTTCCAGCCTTCATAGGCCTACTACTACGCCTCCCTAAAAAAATAAAAAATTATAAATTAATTCAAACAACTAGATTTTCATTTTGTCACAAATCCTTTCTCTCGTTATAATGACAGATAAATGAAATTATAAGTTAGCATTAAAAATAAAAGGAAATTGATATTATGATTTAAAAAAAAAGTGCAAGATGTGGATTTGAACTCGCGAAGTTTGGTTACGAAGGAATGGAAAAAATTATGTGTGCTGAATTAACTAACTGAGCTATCGTTCAACTAATTTCTATAAAGAAATATAAGCCATATAAGAAACATGAAATAAAAAAGTATTAAAAAAATTTTAATATTCTACATATGATATATCATTTTTTAAAACGTTTTATGCAGATTAATAATTTATATTCAAAATTGCAATATCATGCCTAGTTTTCAAATAATTCAATGGACAAACATCAGATTGTTTATGCCTTGATGTAATTAAACCAAAAACTCTATCAAACATGTGACACATGTTATTAATTCTTAAATTTCCCCTGATTCCAAATAACTAAACCTCTTTTAATTATATGATCTAATTTGGGAGTTATTGGCGATCAAAGTTAAGCTTATTTTCGCCCTTAATGACATCAACACCCAATTCCATATATATCGAAAAAGCTTATTTAGCATTGTCTGATTAAAACCAAATTTTTACCAGAGATTTATAATTAATAAATGAGTTTTTTTCTAAAGTTTCATTGAGATTGGTAAAGAAATAAATAAAATATTGACTATTTTGTAAATTGAGTTTTAGAATTGGGATCTCAGATTCAAGCCTAGACCCGGTTCACAGAGCGCTCTCTTTACCAATCCGAGATCGCAAATTCTAAAACTCAATTTACAAAATAGTCAATATTTTATTCATTTCTTTACGAATCTCAATGAAACTTTAGAAAAAAACTCATTTATTAATTATAAATCTCTGGTAAAAGTTTGGTTTTGATCAGACAATGCTAAATAAGTTTTTTCATATATATGGAATTGGGTGGTCAAGCCTTTAGGCCCGAGTTTGGCTTATGTTTGATCGTCAATAACTCTAAAATTAGATCATATAATTAAAAGGGGTTTAGTTATTTGGAATCAGGGGAAATTTAAGAATTAATAACATGTGTCATATGTTATTTAGAGTTTTTGGTTTAATTACATTAAGGCATTCACAATGTGACGTTTGCCCATTGAATTATTTGAAAACTATGAATGCTATGAAAATTTGGATTATAAATTATTAATCTGCATTAAATGTAGTAAAAAATGATATATCATATGTACAAAATTAACATTTTTTTAATAAGCCTTTTATTTACTCTCTTTTATATGGCCTATATTTCCTTCTATAAATAAAATCAAAGTTGGCCTAGTTGGTTAAGTGGTCATCATTAATTATTTTTTCGATCCTAGCTTTATCAAACATTTCGAGTTCAAATCCATCTCCTCCACTTTTTTTTTTATTCTTACTATTATCAATTTCCCTTTATTTTTAATGGTAACATACTCATTCTTATAAAAATGCAAAATTTCTTTTAGAAAGTTGGTCGAGAAAACAGATATATATATATATATATTGATAGATAATTATTATACAATATAGAAACAGAGATAAAAAAATTAAATGTGTTAATTAATTACAATCCTGGAATTTCTCACTAGTTTTAAACCCTCAAAACGTGTATTCCATATTCAGTAGTTTTCGAGACACAAGAATTTAAAAAAAATCGAGAATATTCGGGTTAAGCAAAGCCAAGGACTGCTTAACCATGGATAGGTGACCCCATGAGTGTTGAATTGTGTCACTAATATATATATATATATATAGATGTATTTTTTATAACCCATCTCATGAAGAAAAAAATAAATTCCACCTCTAATTTATCAAAAAGTTTAATTAAAATATTTTTCCATTATTATTTATTTATTTATTTTTTTTTAATTCTCCAATTTAAAAAAATATATAATTTTTTTTATCAATCAATGTAATAATTAAAATTATTTAATAATATATATTTATTTATGGATTTTTTAATTTTATTTCAATAAATTTTGTATTCAAAATGGGTCTGTGTAACAGGAGAATAGAATAGTAGAGGAGTGTGTTGGCGCGAAAAGTGACGTCACGAAAGAAATAACACTCCTTTCTGTTTTTAATCTCCTGATACATCCCAAGGCATTTCATCATAATATTATTTATCATTAAAATCTTTATAATAGAATAAAATACTGATTTGTGCTGCAACCTTGTGGAGAATTTAAAAATTATACTTATTCTAAAAGTCTCCACGAGGTAGCAGCACAAATCATAAACCCTCCTATATCTGAAGACTTTTGTCTAATCATGCTGATTTGTGCTGCTACCTCGTGGAGACTTTTAGAATAAGTGTAATTTTTAAATTCTCCACAAGGTTGCAGCACAAATCAGTATTTTATTTTATTATAAAGATTTTAATGATAAATAATATTATGATGAAATGCCTTGGGATGTATCAGGAGATTAAAAACAGAAAGGAGTGTTATTTCTTTCGTGACGTCACTTTTCGCGCCAACACACTCCTCTACTATTCTATTCTCCTGTTACACAGACCCATTTTGAATACAAAATTTATTGAAATAAAATTAAAAAATCCATAAATAAATATATATTATTAAATAATTTTAATTATTACATTGATTGATAAAAAAAATTATATATTTTTTTAAATTGGAGAATTAAAAAAAATAAATAAATAAATAATAATGGAAAAATATTTTAATTAAACTTTTTGATAAATTAGAGGTGGAATTTATTTTTTTCTTCATGAGATGGGTTATAAAAAATACATCTATATATATATATATATATAGATATGAGTAGGATGGCAGCCAGGAAAGAAATCAGACAAAAAATTCAATCAATTTTTATCTAATTTTATTACGATCGCCGACGTTTCGGACGCAAATCGCGCCCTTCCTCAGGACAATCGATGGTCAATGAAATACAGATGGGCGTATTTTTTTAATTAACAATATAAAAACACAATTCACGGGTGTGAGATGCATTGTTTTGTACTGTATATATTTGCTGTTACTCATTGAACCCTTTCGCATTAAATGTCGTCCGAAACGTCGGCGATCGTAATAAAATTAGATAAAAATTGATTGAATTTTTTGTCTGATTTCTTTCCTGGCTGCCATCCTACTCATATCTTCTAATAGTCCAGCCATCATCTCAATATATATATATATATATATATATATATATATATTAGTGACACAATTCAACACTCATGGGGTCACCTATCCATGGTTAAGCAGTCCTTGGCTTTGCTTAACCCGAATATTCTCGATTTTTTTTAAATTCTTGTGTCTCGAAAACTACTGAATATGGACACGTTTTGAGGGTTTAAAACTAGTGAGAAATTCCAGGATTGTAATTAATTAACACATTTAATTTTTTTATCTCTGTTTCTATATTGTATAATAATTATCTATCAATATATATATATATATATCTGTTTTCTCGACCAACTTTCTAAAAGAAATTTTGCATTTTTATAAGAATGAGTATGTTACCATTAAAAATAAAGGGAAATTGATAATAGTAAGAATAAAAAAAAAGTGGAGGAGATGGATTTGAACTCGAAATGTTTGATAAAGCTAGGATCGAAAAAATAATTTATGATGACCACTTAACCAACTAGGCCAACTTTGATATTATTTATAGAAGGAAATATAGGCCATATAAAAGAGAGTAAATAAAAGGCTTATTAAAAAAATGTTAATTTTGTACATATGATATATCATTTTTTACTACATTTAATGCAGATTAATAATTTATAATCCAAATTTTCATAGCATTCATAGTTTTCAAATAATTCAATGGGCAAACGTCACATTGTGAATGCCTTAATGTAATTAAACCAAAAACTCTAAATAACATATGACACATGTTATTAATTCTTAAATTTCCCCTGATTCCAAATAACTAAACCCCTTTTAATTATATGATCTAATTTTAGAGTTATTGACGATCAAACATAAGCCAAACTCGGGCCTAAAGGCTTGACCACCCAATTCCATATATATGAAAAAACTTATTTAGCATTGTCTGATCAAAACCAAACTTTTACCAGAGATTTATAATTAATAAATGAGTTTTTTTCTAAAGTTTCATTGAGATTCGTAAAGAAATGAATAAAATATTGACTATTTTGTAAATTGAGTTTTAGAATTTGCGATCTCGGATTGGTAAAGAGAGCGCTCTGTGAACCGGGTCTAGGCTTGAATCTGAGATCCCAATTCTAAAACTCAATTTACAAAATAGTCAATATTTTATTTATTTCTTTACCAATCTCAATGAAACTTTAGAAAAAAACTCATTTATTAATTATAAATCTCTGGTAAAAATTTGGTTTTAATCAGACAATGCTAAATAAGCTTTTTCATATATATGGAATTGGGTGTTGATGTCATTAAGGGCGAAAATAAGCTTAACTTTGATCGCCAATAACTCCCAAATTAGATCATATAATTAAAAGAGGTTTAGTTATTTGGAATCAGGGGAAATTTAAGAATTAATAACATGTGTCACATGTTTGATAGAGTTTTTGGTTTAATTACATCAAGGCATAAACAATCTGATGTTTGTCCATTGAATTATTTGAAAACTAGGCATGATATTGCAATTTTGAATATAAATTATTAATCTGCATAAAACGTTTTAAAAAATGATATATCATATGTAGAATATTAAAATTTTTTTAATACTTTTTTATTTCATGTTTCTTATATGGCTTATATTTCTTTATAGAAATTAGTTGAACGATAGCTCAGTTAGTTAATTCAGCACACATAATTTTTTTCCATTCCTTCGTAACCAAACTTCGCGAGTTCAAATCCACATCTTGCACTTTTTTTTTAAATCATAATATCAATTTCCTTTTATTTTTAATGCTAACTTATAATTTCATTTATCTGTCATTATAACGAGAGAAAGGATTTGTGACAAAATGAAAATCTAGTTGTTTGAATTAATTTATAATTTTTTATTTTTTTAGGGAGGCGTAGTAGTAGGCCTATGAAGGCTGGAAACCGCTTGCATATCATTTTATTTAAATAATTTTTGAGATCTATTCATTTGAATAAGTTATCAATATTCAATTCGGATTTGACTAAACAATTTTATATAATCGAACTGAAAAATATGATTGACAAATAATTCATGAAATGAACAGATTTATGTTGAGGAACTTTGACAGATGATCAATCTCTCTTTAAAATCAGAATTCAAGGCGCATGTCTTTATTCGATCCCAAACGGGATATTATTTAGACCCCTAGAACAAGAGGCGGATATTCTACCACTGTGCTATGGCCCAAGGACGAGCAAGAATTTAAAAATAGTTTGAACGACCTTTATGACATGTTACATTCAAATGCTTTAAGCATAATTAAAATCTTTTCTTATTAGTTCTATTAATTATGTATTCTTTAAGGTAATTTTAAGCAATAAAAGATTCTAAATAATAAATCTCTGGTTTTATTGGAATGAGATATTAGTGTAATTTAGTCCTTTGTGATCGAAAACAAAGGGAATGCTTAGTTTTAATAAGAATTTTGAAAATTCTTGAAGTTCAAAGGCGATGGGCCACATGTTCCTGTTTTACAAATGAGTCCAAATTTTGCATGCGTTCTTTTTTAATGCAATGGAAAAGATCTAAGGGTACCTGCTATTAAATTTCTAAACCTAATATATATATATAGAAAGTATTGGATTCATGTCAATAATTCGATGTAGGTATTTTGTCGGAAATACACGTTTTGAGGCCGCCTGTGTCCAAAAAAGTTGTTCCCGCAAAATGGTCTGTTTCTGTGATGTGTCTGTCTGTGTTCAAAATAAACTATGAAGGAAATGAGTTGTGAGGGTAAATTAATTTAAGTTTGGTACCCCCTGAGACGCGAAAATAAGCTTAATGTATTGTTGGAAACTAAATATATGTTTATACAAAAAATTTGGTGTACCAAGCTCAGTATACAACTTTCAATTACCAAAGGTAAGATTAAAGCTTTTGTGGTTTGAAATATAGGTTGTACAGTATTTATATATTTTTAATAAATTAATACAAAAATGTGGTCTATAATTAAAAATTCTTCTAATAGTAAGATTAAAATTGTGTGCTGAGCTTGTCACACCACATTTTTTAGGATTGGGAACAATTTTTGTTTGAAACAAACTCGTAGCCAGGGGACGGTGTCCAAGGGGGACATCAAATGTAAAAAAAGATAAGATAATAAAAACTAAGAAATCAAACAATAAAAAAAAATGTTTAAAATTTTTAATCAAAGGTTTTTATAAAATTTTTATTTTAATTTTGAAATTAAACATTTAAAAATTTCAAAATACTGCGTTTCTAAACAAATTACATAAAATTTCTTTTTTAAATTGAAACTATTGGAGCCCTTAAAAAGGTATTTAAATTAAATAACTAAATTTAACTTTGAAGTGAGCCTTGAAATTATATTTAGGTACAAAGTGAGTTGAGAGAATTTTAATTTATTTGTTGAACAATTAAATCAACAAAATTTAATGAATAAAATAAATTTTTTTTAACAAACAAAATATAAATTGAGAACAATAAAACGTATAATTAAAAACTTGCCGGTTTTTTTTTATATTTAATTTTACCGTGGTAAAAAATATATATAATATATATATAATATAAATAATTTTGAATTTCAGAATTAATCATCATAATTTTACTTAGGAATGTTCATTTAAAGTGCAGTCGAGAGATCGGGGAAGGAGACTTAATTAAAGATTTTGAAAATATATATATATATATATATATATATATAGAAAGAGTTCTCCAGCTTCCCTTTCGCTGGGATTGGGGATAATCTTTTTAATCGTTGAAATCCATAACGAGTAAAACATTTATTAATTTATATATACTTTTAAGAGGTCTGTATGAAAAACTTTTAATAAATATGTCTTTTTTTAAGATAAATATCATCGCCTTTTTAAGTACTAGTCTGTTACGAGTTCGAAATTTCTTCCAGCGGCTTTTTTTTCATACTAATGTAAAATGCTCACATTATAAATAATTAAATAAATATAATAATATTAAATATTGATTGTACAAACAAAAAAAATAAAATAAACTCAACTATTGGAACTCGTATCCGAGTTTATTGATAATTGGTGGTCTCTATGATGCAGGGGCGTATATAGAATTTTTCGGAGGGGGGGGTCCCATCTCTCTCCCCCCATACACAAAAATATTTTTCAAATACCGTGGGGCCCTGGCCCTCTCAAAGAAAATTTTTTTCTTTTAATCTAAATATTTCCGTTTTCACCTGAGCCCCGATGAGCCCGGGCCCTCTCAAAGACAAATTTTTTATTTAAAAAAAATGCTTATATATTAATATATTTCATTTTTTTTTCTACTTTGCGACGCACTTTCTCAAACAAAAATATAGAAATTGGCCTTAAAATATAGAAATTAGCCAAATACCCGTATATATATATATATATTTGAAAAAAAAGATTTTTTTTTGGGGGCCCCCCTTATATACGCCCCTGCTATGATGTCAACATCAGCCAAAAAAAGGTTTGATTTCGTTTAGAAAACTTTGAATTAAATCTCATCCCGTTTTGTTTTTCTTTTTGAATTAATTTAGACCAAATTTAATTTTCATTTCCAAGAATCGAACTTTAGATCATTGTAGTAAATCATCTCATATTTTGCAACAACAAATTAGACAATTAATAATAAAACATAAAGATGATGAAGTGTAACTGTAGGAACTTAGTTTAATAATTAGAGAGAAAATCAAAGATCTTAAGTTCGATTCTAGGAAAATTTTTACATTTCAACATTATCTTATAAAAAAATGATTTAATCTATTCTATTCCAGAGCCCACTTTTTCAGTAAAACAAAGTTTAAGAAACATTTTTCTTTTAAATAAACATTTGTTTTATAAAATTGTCTAAAATAGTAAAAAAAAAATTTAATGTACAATTATTATTACAATATAATTTAAATTTCAAAAAATTCTCAATTCTTAGAAATAATTCGCTATTTTCAATAAAAAAATTATATTGGAGATCTGTGTTTCGAAAAATAAAATAAAAAAACGTATATAATTGCATAAAACGTTCGATTCTCTTCCTGTTATATATTATATATATATAAATAATAACAATGAAATTTGACAGTAAAAAATAAAAATCTGGTGGGACCGATACCGGTGTGTCGACATATATTTAGTTTCCGACAGTAAGCCCTAAATTACATAAAATTAGAGAATTGTAAAATTTATAAAGATGGAAAAATATTTATATTTTGTGACCATGGCAACCATTTGTGAAATTCCTATCTTTCCTATGAAGCACGAGAGTAAAGTGGGCTTCAGACAATTTTGAGAGCAAATTGAGAATATACATTTGAAAGAGCATCTAAAAAATAATTGATTTTTGAATTTTAATCAAAATCGTTAGAGCGAATTTTGAGAAAATCGAAAAAAACTGAAAAAGTACATCAGTAAAGTACTAGTACTTTTTGGCCGATTTTGTTTAAAAGCTTATTAACTCGAGTTCGGAAGGTGCCTAACTAAAATATAAAATTTCAACCTCCTAGCTCTTTTCGTTTTTGATATTTTGTTCACACAAACACAGACAGACCATTTTGCGGGACCCATTTTTTTGAACTGAGGGGACCTCAAAACGTGTATTTCCATCAAAATCTCGACATCGAATTTTTGACATGAATCTAATACTTTCTCTCTATATATATTAACATAATATAGGTAAGAGAAAGTAAAATCTTATGCAATTTTGAAAGTCTGGTTTAGTCAATGGTTTAAAAAAATGAATAAATAAATAAATAAAATATTAGCTACTCATATTAAATACTGATTTATTTTCAAAAATATTTGAAATAAATGAGATTGTAAATAAGAATTGAGAATTTTTTACAAAAAGAAAAACACTCATTTTTAATGCCTTTGAGGCAAAGTATTTTATAAAATTGTCTGCCTGTAAATTTGCTTGATTCACATTTATACCGAATTAACACTTAAATTTCATAGTTTATATATATGTATATATATATATATATATATATTATAATATTGTAACATAACTATTTTTTTTATAAATAATTACATATCGGTAGTTACAAATTCCATATATAATCACGCTTTTATTTTTTGTACTCTTCCGTGTCGCTCAGTAAACCAGGTGTGATGAGATATATAAATATTTTTTTATTGAATAATAATTATTGACATAAATTTGTCTCTTAGGGCCGGTTGCTTCAGTTAGTTGGCCTATAGGTAGTTTGTAATGCAAAAACCCTCTTCTGTATTAAAGGTTTTGTGAAGCTAGCAATTTAATAAAGACATAACTTATAAAAATTATTAAAAATAAAAATCTGGTGTGACTGGTTGCACAGAACAGTGCTTGCACATCAGATTTTTTGTATCGACATTTATTTAGATTCTGCCGATATATTAGCATTCAAGATGTAAAATTTATAGACATGGTAAAATATTAATATTTGTTACCATGGCAACTATTTGTCCTATCTTTCCTATGAAGTACAAGAGTAAATAAAGTGTGCTTCAAAATTTCAAGGGGAAAATGAGAATATACATTTTAAAGAGTATCTAAAAAATAATTGATTTATGAATTAAAAAAAAAATCGTTTGAGCGAATTTTGAGAAAATCGAAAAAAAAAACTAAAAAAGTACATCAGTAAAGTATTAGTACTCTTTCGCCAATTTTGTTCAAAAGTCACGTCTCAGGTACAGTGAGGGTCAATTTCAAGTCCCACCCATGCGTTTTCTACGTGTGATTATTTCATTGTTTTTATAAAAGAAAATGAAAATCTTTATTGGAAATTTTCTAGGGTTGAACCATGAAAGTTTCTATTAAAAAATATATAATATTTTTTTTAAAAACAATTAAATAATCACAAATAGAAAACGCGTGGGTGGGACTTAATATTGTCACTGTATCTAACTTAAATATAAAATTTCAACCTCCTAGCTCTTTTCGTTCTTGAGATATTTTGTTCACAGACAGACAGACCATGTTACGAAAACCACTTTTACCGACTCAGGGGACCTCAAAACGTGTATATACATCAAAATCTCGACATTGAATTTTCACATGAAACCAATATTTTCTCTCTATATATATTCATATATAGGAAATCATACTATTAAACGAACAATATATGTTTGTAAGCACATCAGTTCTCGAAATGATTGAATAATTTTTTTCAAATTTTAAACACTCATAAACTGGCGTCTGAGCTACAGGGAAGAAGATTAAATCCTCCTTTGTTATAGTATTTATCATTGTTGCCAAGTGAATGGTAATATAAACAATTACACCCCTATTATAAATAAAACCTCCCAACAATTTTTTGTGAATCTTTTATGGCATTTTCCTCTCTTAGCCAATTTTTTTTTATAGTACATAGTACAAATAACACTTATATATATATACATATATATATATATATATAACGGACTCACTATCAAACTAAATTATTGATTTAAAATTTGGTTATAAAAATTTTTATCACATATTAAAATTGAGATCTGAATTTTATTATATAGAATTAAAATTTCAGTTTATGTATTTTTAAAATTTTTCCTAATCTTTGTTTCGGGGTTGCCATGCCCTTTTTAGGTTTCCGTGCTGAAAAAATAAAAATAAAATGTATTAATATAATAATTAATGAAAAGTGAAAGATATAAATATATAGACTTACTTTTTGTATCACCACTCTTGTTTAGAACACTGCTTGGTGATTGGGACGTGGGTTGCGGAGGGACGGCTTGGGTGTGTTTCGATTTTGTTTTTCTGTTATATTGGCGTTTCGGGATCTGAAAAAAAAAAAAATTAAATTCAGAAGACAACCCGGCATTCGGTTATTTGAATTTAATATTAATAGATTGCTAATTTTCATCTTCGAGAGAAATGTCTTTCCCCTGTTCTCTCGGGGCGCCGCAAAAATTAAATTAATTCAAATAGCAGACAAAATATAGAGTATAGGGATTTGAATTAATAAATATTAAATTGTATAAATTTCCCTGCCTGCTTACAAACGGGATGTTTATATAATACTTATATATTATATATATATAATTTCTTATTTATTAATTACACCTTCTATACTTTGCATGTCTGTCTCAGGCGTCAGGCCGTGCAACGGGCCGGTCTGTTCTATTCCTCCCGGGTCGCAAAAAAAACCCATGAATGGCACTTTACGCCGACCCCGCACCGCGGGATTAAGGCGACGAAAGAAGAAAATTTAATTAAATAAGAAAAAATATTTACGGTATGGTTGTTGGCTCTCTTGGCAGCTGCAGCTTCTAAGCCCTTTTCAACGGATGTTTTTTTAGTGCCTTCGCGCGCTGGACGGTTAATTTTAGGTACAAGGGGGCCAACTCGAGCTTTCGGGTTCCAAGCTTCATCAGTCTTTTGTCGCTTTCCTCTTGGCTTAAAAATCGGATCGTCATCATCTGACGTGTCCAATGTTGGGTAAACTGAAAAATAAATACTTAATAAATATAATTATTATTAAAAAAAAAAAAGAAAGTTTTTTTTGTAATATTTAAGAAATATTTATCTATCCAGTAAATTTATGGAGAAATATTTATTTTTTGTTCTATAAAAATCTTAAAAATAAAAGAAAGAGGATGGGAATTCTCCTGGGAAACCAGCAGCCAGATGATATAAAAAACTTTATATTCTGTCACCGACGTTTCGAGAGCTAGTCGCACTTATCTTCAGGGCTTATAGTAACAAATTTTATTTGACTAATTGATCATTTTACAATATATGTTAATACAAAACAAATTATAACATGAAACTTCTTAATGAGTACTTACAAGCAGAATTGTCAAAAACAAGTACGTGGTGTGGTACTGCATATTATTATCATGTTTCAACATGTTTGTATTATTTTAGGTAGATAGATAGGTACTTTAGATAAAAGTGTGCAAATATACAAAACCTTAGTTGTTTGTTGAATGGTTTTGTATATTTGCA
This sequence comes from Euborellia annulipes, assembly GCA_023213315.1. Taxonomy (NCBI): domain Eukaryota; kingdom Metazoa; phylum Arthropoda; class Insecta; order Dermaptera; family Anisolabididae; genus Euborellia; species Euborellia annulipes. Next base: position 73,694 of record JAKCPI010021377.1, read on the forward strand.
CACTATTATGAAGATGCAAAATAATACAAACATGTTGAAACATGATAATAATATGCAGTACCACACCACGTACTTGTTTTTGACAATTCTGCGTGTAAGTAGTCATTAAGAAGTTTTATTTTTTAATTTGTTTTGTATTAACGTATATTGTAAGATGTTCAATTACTCAAATAAAATTTGTTACTATAGGCCCTGAAGATGAGTGCGACTAGCTCTCGAAACGTCGGCAACAGAATATAACGTTTTTTATTTCATCTGGCTGGTCCCAGGACGATTCCCGTCCTTCTCTTCTAATTTAATATCTACAGTCATTAAACTCAACCAACTTAAAAATAAATTTCTATACAATAAAAGACTTACTGTAATCTTCATCCTGATGAACTTTATCAATATTTTCTCCATAATCATCAGATAATTGATAATGTGTTAATGAAGATTTATTATCTGATAAATGTGACATGGCAGACACACTGATGGACAGCATGCCAGCAATTGCTTCCCTTGTGGATGGAGATGTTCTTCCTGATTGGTTCTCTCTAAAAAAAGAATAAATAACACAAACTCAAATTTGTTATCTTAAATGATATATTGACTGGCTTATTTACAGTCTATTTGAGCGTTGTTTGAAAAAAAATTCCATCTCTTTTCAAACAAAGCTCTACCTAGTTAATAATAAATAATCTTATCATACATTACTATCATACTCATTTTTATTATTTATGAAATATTTTATCCTATTTATATTTATTTTATTTGAAATAATTTTAGAAATTATATATAAATACAGTAGCGGGGCTATTTAACTAATTTATTTATTTCTTTAGGAATATCACGAGCCAATTCTGCTTTTGGATACAACTAAAATACTTAATTTATATAAAATATTATAAGTTATGGATCCAAAATGCTAGCTGATGTAAGTAAGATATAAAAATTGTTTGAATAAGAGCGAAAAAAATTAATAAACTTAAAAAATGGTTTCAAACCACATACCCCTACCAGAAATTAGCTCTTTATTTTTATCAGGAATAAAAAGCAGAAAAAAATGCTCCCAAGAATCCGGGATTAAATTTAATACAGTATGTATAAAAAAACTTCAGAGACAAAATACATTAGATGATATTGTACTGCCCTGGAGTCAATTGTTACATTAGGCAAAAAAGAAATATTGTATTTATGATAGAAGAAAAAATTCCACCAGCCATAAAATACTCTTATAATAATCTTTATTTTTATTTGAGATCCTCTTTTTCAACAAAATTTTTATATAATCGAAAAAATTCATCGTAGACACTAGTTTAAACATTTTTAAAACGTTTTATTTGGTTTATGTACAGTGAGGGTCAATATTAAGTCCCACCCATGCGTTTTCTACATGTGATTATTTCATTGTTTTTATAAAAGAAAATGAGAATCTTCATTGGAAATTTTCTAGGTTTGAACCATGAAAGTTTCCATTAAAAAATATATTATATTTGTTTAAAAACAATGAAATAATCACAAGTAGAAAACGCATGGGTAGGCTTTATATTGTCCCTCACTGTACATTTCGATGTTAAAACATCATCAGAACCTTATTACCTTATGATGTTTTAACATCGAAATGTACATAAACCAAATAAAACTCATTTTTTTTAAACTAAACCTAGTGTTTACTTTCAAATATTATTAAATTAAATTTTTATATTTTTGCCAGTCAGGGGCTCACTTCTAATGAGTATGTGGATGGCGACCACGAGTTACCAGAGATAAGGCTGGCTTCCTTCTTTCCTTTATGTCAGCCTTTTTCCCCTTTTTCATATCAAGCGTCAGGCCGGCGGCTTGCTTTTCTCTCGGTCTAATTTTTTTATAAATTAATTTTGCCGACCTCATATAGAAATAGGGCCAAGATAAAAGAAGAAATTTTTATATTTTTGCTAGTTTTGTAGTGCAAGATATAAGGTCAAAAGTAAATAAATATTTTAAATATTAGCGAAAGACTTACGAATCGAAATTAATTCTTCGATCTGAGGTATAAATAGAGGCTGTGAGCAATTGGTCGATTCCATTACAAGTAACGCCTCCATTTTGAGATGACTCTGTTTTTACCGATTCATCCTTTACTGCGACTGTAGGTGAAGGATTCAAATCTATAAAAAAAAAAAATATTGTAATTAGTTAATATAAATTCTTATTTTAAAAATTTTTATAAAATCTATTATATTATATTTTTAGATTAAATTTCATGGATTAGCAACCATGAGTTACCCATACTATGACTGGTATTTTTTCTCTGCCAGTCCCTTCTGTTTCTGTTCTACTTTGGTTAATACTTTTTAATATTTTAGTATGATTTTAATTTTTCAATCTACTTTTAAAGAAAAATCTGATGTGACTGGTCGCACCAGTTTTTTTTGTGTCGAGATACATTTAGTTTCCCTTAGCACCTTAGTTCCAAACTTGACCACTTTTTGTTGACTGCTTGAAATAAACTATGGATATTTTTCAAAATTTTAATCTCATATTTGGATATTTTATACATAATAGAGATTCCTAAATAAATAGTAGGAATTGGGAAAATTTTTTTAAATGTGTAAAGAGTTTCAAAGGGGACCTCCTTTTGAATCGAAATTAACATGCAAATCCACAAAGGGATTTAACATTGGTTCTATGAAAGGAAGATCCGGAAATTGAATTTGAAAAATCTGAAATACTACATCAGTAAAGTGTAATTCAAACAATTTTCTCGAAAAATTTTATTGATATACTTTTTAAAGAGGATCTAAAAAATTGTTGATTTATGAATTTTAATCAAAATCGTGAGAGCCGATTTTGAAAAATTTTAAAATAATTGAAAAAGTACTTCAGTAAAGTACTAGTACTTTTTGGCTGATTTAGTTCAAAAGCTTATTTTGAGTGTCCGGGAGGGTACCTAAATTATATATAAAATTTCAATCTCGAAACTCAATTGCTTCATGCTTAAAATCGTTACACAGATAGAAAGACAGACCACCAATTTGCGGGACCCATCTTTTTGGACTCAGGGGACCTCAAAACGTGTATATCCATCAAAATCTCGACATCGAATTTTTGACATGATCGTATATATTACATATATAGGTAAAAGGAAGTAAAAAAGCATACAAATCTTTTTTTTTTATAAATTATAATAAAAAATGAGAAAAATTATTTACTTGAAATTTTTAATCGTAACGACGGCACGTTTTCTCCTTTCTTCGAAGGTCTCTCGTCGATAACTAATTTTTGATAATCATCATCGTCAGGTCCCTCGCTACCGTCATGAAAATCGTAAATAGATTCCGTTCTGTAAAAGTAATGGTAATTATAAATTATTTATAATATTATTATTAGTTTAAAAATATAGTGCAGGCGAATTTTGAAAAATATGTCAATATATATTTGATATCATAAGTAAGCTTTGCAAATATTTTTTCTTAATAAATCATATCAAGGGTTCGGCGAAAAACATTAAATTTCAAATATGCAGTAGTGTCGATAACTTTTAAGCAGGAGCAATATCATGGAATATTTTTTTTGGGACGATGTTAATTTTATTTCAGACATTTAGCTTACTTGCCAAAATTACTTTATTTATGAGGATCGGAAAATTAAAAGATGTATAAATAAAAAAAACAATAACGTATGCAATGTTCCAATTTTCATATTTTTTATATTAAGGACCGCCACCAAAAAGAAGTTTTAAAATCTAATAATTTGTTTCTTCAAAATATTGACAATCAATGTCAAAAGAATTATTCTTTATGATCTTATAAATATATACAGGGGATAGACAAAATAATATGAACACCGGACATATAGACAATATTTATTTATTAATAATGTGGCCACAATTTGCTTGTAGAAATTTTTACAGATTATATGGGGCAAATTACCAAGATATTATTAATAAATAAATATTGTTTAATGTCCGGTGTTCCTATTATTTTGTCCAATCCCTGTATATATATGTTTTCTGATACACCCGGGCCTTCCAGAACATGTGTGTATATATACACAGTGCTATTGGAATCACGGATAATGTTTTCAATCGGAAATTATTATCACTTTTGTGAATAACGGGCCAAATGTATCAATACGGATATACAAACACCTCCAACTAGCAGCGAAATAAGAAAAGGGCTGTAAGTTTTGCAACGTGGTGTGCAGCAGAGGTCATCTGATTTTCAGACGCATTAATACTATGAAATTTTCGTGAATAACTTGCTCCACGAAAATCAATTATCAATCGGTTATTGTCATCAAAAATGCCGAGTCCCGATGTGATTACAATAAACTGCGTGCATATATATATATACAATATTAATAGAAAATCATTTAGTTGCATTCGGATAGAAACAAATAAAAATATAATTTAAAAGTTAGGCTTAACTCGTATTAATTAAGTAATAAAGTGAGCAGAAATTATAATAGTTATATATTAAAGAAGAAATTTCTAAATCACATAGAACAGCGGTCGGCAAAAAATAGAAAAACTGACCCCAAGGTAAATAAAATGAAACTAAAAAAATCTCAAAGAGGGACTAAAAGAAAATATATAAAATATTTTAAAAATTTACAAATCAAAAGAAATTGAACAGTGATGAGAAAGAGAAAAGAAATTGAATTTATTAATTAAAATTAGGACTTTTACAATTGTCATTATTAGAAATAAAAAGAGATTGAAATTTTGGCATTAATCGTGATTTTTTATTTAATAATTAATAATACCAAAAATCTGGTGTGACTGGTCGCACTAGATTTTTTTGTGTCGAGATATAGTGATATTTAGTTTCCCATAGCACATTAGTTCCAAACTTGACCACGTGCATTTTCAATTGTATTTTAAATGTTGAATGCTTGAAAAAAACTATGGTTATTTTTTAAAATTTTTATCTCATATTTGATTATTTTATATGCAATAAAGAATCCTAAATAAATACAAAATTTCATAAGAATTGGAAAAAATTTTTTAAATGTGTAAAAATTTCCAAAGGGGACCCCCTTTTGAATCGAAATTAACATACAAATCCCCATAGGGATTTAACATTGGCTCTATGGAGGAAGAGTCGGAAAGTGTATTTGAAAAATCTGAAATACTACAACAGTAAAGTGTGCTTCAAACAATTTTCAGGGCAAAATGAGAATATATATTTTAAAGAAGATCTAAAAAATAATTAATTTATGAATTTTATTCAAAATAGTTGAGAGAATTTTGAGTAAATCGAAAAAACTCAAAAAGTACATCAGTAAAGTGTAATTCAAACAATTTTACTGATATACTTTTTAAAGAGCATGTAAAAAATAATTGATTTTTGAATTTTAATCAAAATTATCGTTAGAGCCGATTTTGTGAAATTCAGAAAAAAAAAAAAAAAAAAAAAACTGAAAAAGTACTTCAGTAAAATACTAATACTTTTTGGCCGATTTTGTTCAAAAGCTTCGTGTGGCTCAGGGGTGCCTAACTTAAATATAAAATTTCAACCTTGTAGCTCATTTCCTTCATGCTTAAAAATGTCCACACAGACAGACAGACACACAGACAAATTTGCCGGACTTTTTTGGACTCAAGGGACCTCAAAACATCTATTTCCATCCAAATCTCGACATCGAATTTTTGACATGATCGCAATACTTTCTCTCTATATATTTACATATATAGGTAAGAGAAAGTAAAAATCTTACTAGCTACAATAAAATATAATATATATTCGGTGAAGATTAATGTCAAAATTTAATTTATTTCATCTGGTTTCTATAATTATCAATAAATTTTGGAATCTATTATTGGCTTCTCGAAATGGGTTTCTAAGTATATAAAGGGTAGTCTGCTCATGGTGGAAGCACAGGGATAGATTACTCGCCTCTTATGCTAAGGGGTCAGGGGTCGAGAAAAATGGATTTCAATTGAATTAGCTATCGATTATGAAATAAAAAGGGGGTCTAAATGGTTTTAGATGCCGAAAAACAATAGAAAAAGTGTAATTTCATTATATATTTTTGAAAATATGGCTTTTTCATTCTTCGATTCCTAATTATAAAGTATATAATATAGTACGACCCAGTCCGAAAAAATAACATATTTGGCCCACTATCTAAAATTTTGCCGACCTCTGATATAGATGCATGGTATTTAACGAGAAAAATATTAGCTCGTTTTAATTATTAAAAAAAAAAAAATACTTCAACAATGATATGAATAGTATAATTCTTACTCTTTTTTTATTTTTAAATGTTTATCAGGTTGATTTGTTTTTTTTTTTTAAATTGGATTTTGCATCCGCTAATTGGATAGGTTTTTTACTATCTTCTTCAGTAATGGAAATATTTTCATTTATGTTTACTGAATCTTGAGATACTTCAACGCGAGGAATTGTTTGAGGATTTTTTTTAGGTAATGTTATCTTTAATCCTGGCCGATCCTCTTGATTATTGGATGGATTATTTTTGTTTACATTTTTTATCGTAATTTTTAATGGTTCTTTTGTAGTCTGAAATAATAAAAATAATTAAGTAAGGAAGTTAGGTGCCAAGTCTTTTAGATGAGGATAGATGTATGGAATTTTTTTGGAAATAAGAAAAATTTGAGTGAGTTTTTCTCCGAATATTTTGAGTCTTTTAATAGCATTTCGGCTGTTAAAAAAATCAAAATGATTAGGGTGTGTATATAATTGCATAAATAAATATAACATAGCTCACTCTAATCCAGATACAAATATTTGGAACGAAATTTAAGTTTGCCAAGTGTGTACATGAGATCAGACTTTTATATTTATTGATACAGTAAAACCCCTCTTAACCGACCTGGCCGAATAGCCGTTTGGCCGGTTAATCCAAGGTTGCAGTGAAAAATTAATTTTCATTCATTTCCATCATAAGTTTTCGTTTTGCTAACTCGCTCATTTTTAAATATACAACAGTCAATATTTGTGTCTAGCATGCCGTCAAAATGTAACGACATGTTAGGAGGGACAGTGAGGGTCAATATAAGTCCCACCATGCGTTTTCTACTTGTGATTATTTCATTGTTTTTATAAAAGAAAATGAAAATCTTTATTGCAAATTTTCTAGGTTTGAACCATGAAAGTTTCTATTAAAAAATAGATAATTTTTTTTTAAAACAATGAAATAATCACAAGTAGAAAAGACATGGGTGGGACTTAATATTGTCCCTCACTGTACCAGTCAGTTTCCTAACAGACAGATATCATTGCGTTCTAGCACCAGGGCGTAAATAAAATATTTCAAAATATATCTACGGGCATATAAACTGTAAAAAATTAAAAAATTAATTAAATTAAATATCTTTTGGCCAAATTTGAGATACCTATTAAGTAAATTTTAAGAAAAAAAAGTTTGCCTCCTCTCCCCCCAAATAAAAGTTGAAATTACGCCAACTAATTCTTCTAATAAGGAAGCTAAGATTGTGGGATAAAGAGTTTTCAAGGATGTCATGTACAGACTTACCAAACTCAAATTCCGTTCCAAATTACAACTTTTATGTGTAATTAGAGTGAGGTATATTTATTAATTTTATCTTTATACAACTGTATAAACTCAACTTAATCAATTTTATAATTTTGTTCAGTTGCACATGCTATAAAAAACTTCGAAATATTCAGAAAAAAAAAACATTCTATAATGTATTTTTCTCATTGACAATAAATTAATATACACTTACACTCAGAAAAATAATTAATGTAAAAAAATTTAAAATATTTTAATCTTTTATGATTAGAATCTATTTTTTTCAAAATTATATCTGAATTTTTCATTTTAACAAAAGAGGAATTTCCGAAAAGAGTTTATCTAACAAAATTAATATTTTTACTCCTTGACTCTGAGTTATCAAACAATATTTTTTTATCAGCAATTAATAGGAGACATACCCATATTTATTACTTATTATTTATATATTCGTATATAGATAATATATATATATTTACTTGTTCATTAGTGATATTTGAGAAATCGATGAAATCGTGATTTACAGGTTTTCGTTTTTTCCTTTTAGATTCCCTTTCAGGTTTTGGAGGATTCAAAATATTTATGTATCTTTCAGCATGCCGTATTTCTTTATTTAAATCTTTAACTAATTTATGACTGTCAATGAATTCTGGTATAATTTGAGTTCTGTTGATCGAGAACTGAAAATATAAAATAAATAAATATATTTTTGGATTTTTATGAATGCGTGAATTGCAACAATTACCTCTCCATCATGTTTCCATTGTTTAAGCATGACAATCATAGCTTTCAATCCTTGAAGAAGATAATCAGGACACTGTGCGCCATTATTGTTTAATATTTTTAGCTCGCCAAGTAATTTAATTGCAGCAAACCAATTGGTTATTTCAAAATTTGGATAACGATATTTAACAGGCGCTTTGATCTTCTTTTCTATTTCATATATTCTAAAAAATAAACATTTTTCTAATTAGTATGATGAAAATGATTTAAATTCGTGAGCATTTTACATAATATAATGCTTTTTTTAATTACAATTAATTAGAAAATATTTATTTTATATTTATAGAAAATGCAAAAAAAAACGTTCTATTATGAAAATTGTAATTTTTTTAAAATCTAAAAATGTAAAAATCATTAATATCCAATCTATAATAAGTAAATAAAGTGGTGACCAAGTTAAAAATAAATTTCGTATTTATTTAAAAATTAACGGCCAAATAGTTCAGCACTCTTGCAAAAGATGGTAGGCGAGTCTAACAGCCGGCATTATCAGATCACTTATAAGCGTATATTTATATATTTTTATGCGGTTATAAATGTTATATAATATATAATAATATTTATAAATTATTCATTATTAAAAGATCAACAAAATCAAACAAATACATAAGATTAATAGCCCTACAATCCTGCCATCTCTTGGCAAATTCTTGTAATAGTTGGGCTTTTTGGCTAAATTTATAAGACCCCTAACGCCATCTTATCGACAAAAACATACGAACAGATTTGCCTCTCGAAGCGCCTTAAGCAAAATAAAATTTCTAATGTGCGCTTAAGTCATATTTTTAATAATTTTAATTACTTACTGAAGTTGTAACGGTATGTTTAAACTATGTAAAAAATTTCCACCAACGACAACCGAATCAACAGGCGTTAAAACAGCATGAATCCATCCTGTGGGTATAAACATGGTTTCCCCTTTGTCCATAACAAATTGGTAACACATGTCAACCTAAAAGATTCAAGTATATTGATTAAAAAATATATATTTAAAATTTTTATTTATTCGATCAATACCTGGTCACCAAAAAATGTCTCATTTTGGGTGCTTGAGTTCATCCACCTTTGATAAAGAGCGAGATTTGCAGGAGTGGGTTTTATTAGATAGAATATTTTTTGACCCTAGAAAAAAAAACATTTATTTTAATAATCTAATTAACATATATTTAGAATATTATAATAAAAGTATATAAGATTCGCTATAGAGCTATTGTATTTTTTGGATGTCAGCCAAAGGGCATCCCGAAAAAAAAGTTGTTTTCTATATGCGATTATGGTTTTGTTTTTCTAATATGAAAAATTTTTAATGGACATTTTCCAATAAAAAGTCCATCACCTTTTAAACAGATAAAAACAATGAAATAATCACATGTAGAAAACGCTGAGGAGACACCTTTGACACTCTTTGTACCTTCCCTTTACAGAGTGATTTCCCATCTTTTCTAAATAATAATATTTAATTTACATACCCTTAGAAGATGATACCATACTGAAGATCCTCCGAAATCAATATGAAAGTCGGTAAATGAATCATAAGAACTCATTAATAGATATTTTTCCACGGAATTCTTTTTAATATTATTCTTTTCTAATAAAGGATCTGGCCAAATTTGATTAACCCAATCTAATTCTTTGACAATTTTCGGCGGTTGAACTAAACGAGAAAAACTGAAATTTTGGAAAAATTATTAGTTATTAGAAAAAAAAACTCAAATAAAAAAAAAAAAAATACCTTGTCTCTGAGAATTCTAAACTAATCATATTTAGAATTTTATATCTTTTCTCTTTGGATAGATAGTCTATAAATTCTTTAAAACGTAAATTTATATCCCTTTGCCTTGTAACATCGATAACGTCGACTTGACGATCGGCGCCTGAAAAATAAAAACAAAACCGTGAGAAGTGTGTTTAAAGATATTATTATATAAGCTTACTCATGCAATTTTAAGAAAAAATTTCAATTTGACGACTATCCTCAGTGTCAAATTGGGATTTTTTGAGCAGACATGCCAAGAGAATATAAAATTTAGATTTCCCAATAAAATTTTGTTTATTTCTTGAAATTCATCCAGGCCAAAAGCTTGAAAGTTTTTGTTTTAATGTCTGTATGGTTGAATTTTGCAAACTTCTTAATAATGAAAAAATATTCTGATTTAACTGCAACATAAGTAATCAATAAAATTAGGTAATATTTATTCTTAGACTTTTCAATTTATTAAAAAAAAAACTTCTTTATAAAAGTTATGATCTACTTTTGATAAGCTTTTTTTCAAATTTAATAATTAATTACCTATTAAATGCTCAATTTGTTTTAGTGAAATTTCTGGGTAAGGGACCTTTAAATCGAGCCCTTCTTTGTTCTTGATGACAAAGGGCCTATCAAAACCATTTTCTATGAGATATTCTTGAGTCATTTCTGCAGCTGTAATATTTCTAATTATATCTTTTGCGCTGTAAAGAAAAAAAAACCTTTTAATTAAAGTGAATCAATTCTTAGAGAAATGAATTTTGAATAATGAAAATATCAACTATTTGGGGCCGTGAAGAAAATTGCTACAATTTAATATTTATTAATTGAAATAGCCGACAAAAGATAGGCTGTCGCCTGGAGTAGAACCACGGATCTACCGATTTGTACGCAGTATATCTTACCACTGGAATTCGGTTATTCAGTAGATCTGTGGTTCGACTGCCGGTGGCACTCTTTTGTCAGCTATTTGATTTAATAAATATTAAATTGTATAATAAAATAAGGTTTAAAGAAAGTTTTTAAAATTCTTACCTCGGAAAATGCCTAGTCTTTAATTCCATGATAAATACAGGTGTCCCAGTTTGTACAGGTTTTGTATCAGAATTTAATTCATATTCATTATGTCGATGCCAATTTTTTCTAGCTTTCGCTAAAACATAAGAAATCATACAATTACAAATCTTAATTTATTTTTATATATATATATATATATATATATATATATATATACGATATTCATAAGTCAATGAGAAAGGTTTAAGATAAATCAAAGTAGAATTATATTTTATAAGTGCTTTAAGAAGTAAAGAAGTTATCCAATAAAGAGAAGGCATGAGGCGATGAGTCTGATGCCGAGAATTCTAAGGATTAATTTAATCTTGATTAAAATGATAAACAAAATATTTTCTTAATAAAATCCTTGATGATATAAACATTTTATGCATAAAATCATTTAATTTTTTATTTAATCAAGTAATTTTTTTTATGTATGACAAATTATTTAAAAATAACATTTTGTTTTGCTATAAGTAAATGACATCACCACCATCCCTTCGTAAACAATCTCCACTCTGTGTTCTGCCCAAGATTCTAAATCTCCCCACTCTGGTTGAATATAACCAACCTGTGATCTTAAAGTGCCATTTTTGTGAGAAGACCGTGTGAGAGGCCCTTGGACAAGTTCTAGGAAGGTGTGATCGCCTTCAATAGCTTTCCACTTCTGTGGCTAGCAAAGCCAAAAAGAGAACTGGAGTGACTCTCATTCTTTTTTCTGAATTCGCAATATAAACTGAGTGCATTGATTACATTTTGATTCTCTATCTGAGCTCAATACTTTTTGATTGGTGGCTAAATAAATTGTTTTTAGCTTCTCGCAAAGATGGTTATTTGGGTAACCATTTTTTTTTTTAAGGAATCCCTTTTTTTTTTTTATAAAAAAAAAAAAAAAAACTAACCAAAAAAAGGGGGGTTTACTAAAAAGGGGGGGGGGGGTGAAGGGGGTGGGCTCGGTTTTCTCTTGATATTTTTGTTGCTGAGAGCAGAGAGAAGGGGGGGGGGGTGGTTTTTTTTTTTTTTTTGGGGGGGGTGTTTGTTTTTTTTATTTTGTTTTGGTTTATATAAAATTAAAAAATTATATTTTTTTTTTTTTTTTTGGGTTGTGTTTTTGTTGTGGTGTTTTTTTTTGTGTTTTTTTGTGGGGTTTTTTTTGGGGGGCGGGCTTTTTTAAAAAAAAAAAAAAAATTCTTTTCTGAATACATTCCGATTGCATTCTCTCTCAGTTTGCATATTCAAATGATTCAACTGTGCTCTCTCCAAGATCATGGACTTAAACGATAAATATACCCATTAATGGCAATTCAGAATCTACATAAACAAATAATCATTTATTAATAATAAACCAGTTCTAATTGTAGGCCCAAACCAAATAAATATATAAACAGGAAAGCCTTTACTTATCACTGGATAAACCCATCGATGGTCACTGTCCCAACCAATTTAAATATTACCGTATATAAATAAATAAATAAATATATATATATATATATATATACCACAAAAGAACCAAATCTTCTTCGTGGTTGTGGGAAAAGGAAAGTTAATCTGATTACTGAAAACGTCAAGAGTGACATTTTTATTTATGAAAAGATCTGTAGAGGAGGTTGGCAAGTTGGCCAAATGATTTCACTTCTGCCGTTAACAAGGTAAATAATGGGAATTTGTAATCCGCGATAACAATTGTGTAATAGCTTGATCATTCTGTTGATCGGGGCATCATCTCGTGGGTGTCTGTAATGACCCATTTCAATTGAATCTAAATATATATATATATATATATATATATATATATATATAAATTTTAATATTAAGAGGTTGTTGTCACTGGGGCGATCTATTGGCACCAACCGGAAACGAACAGCAACATTCACATTATTATGACGACGACGAAAGAAGCCATCACGATGTATGAAGCAAGAAGACGAAACCCCCATCCAAATACATCAAAGAAGTTTATGTTTATATTTGTTTCTTTTAATTATTGTTTTTAACCCCAATAAATTCATTGTTCTCCATAACACCGTCTATTTATTAATAGATTCCCACAATTTTGGGGACTCGTCCCGGGATCTGTTTGCCAATTTTCAACATCATCATCAACGAAATTTGGAGAACAAAGGAGAATATACGACTAAGAATTTCAATTACTACAATTGTGAGGTTCAATTATTACAACCAAGTAAGCAGCTACAACTATTATTTTAAGTACCAAAACCAAAGAATAGTCTATTTTAACGTTAAATTGATAAACGGGAAGCCATCTTATCTTGTAAGCTCGTGAAAAGAAGTCAGCTTTGTCTTGATTGGTGCTGCTACCTAGGAGTCAAATCAAGAACATTACATTTTGCATCTGAAACTTTCTCGACAACTCGTGAGGTGCTGCCACCTAGTGGAAATTTTAAGAAGATTTTGACAGTTCGAAACGAAGATCAAGAAGTTAAGATTTTATTATTATTTTACTGTGTTTCACAATTTTAACTATTTTTAAACTTTATTTAATATAACTCATAATGGCTATGCTACAAGATATACCAAATATTAAAAAAAGAATTAGTTTAGATAATTTCATCAAACCTCTGAATACTCTCAAAACCGGCGACAAATCATCAAGAAAACAACCGAAAAAGGCTTTTGTCTTTTGAGGGATTTCCTTTTCAAGAAGATACTGAATTATTTAATGAAAAAATAAAAGAGGTAAAATCCAATTTAACATCAAGAGATATTTCTACAATATCACTTATTTTAAATATTAAACACGACGATTCCTCTAAATCCGATGATCAATTAATTAAAGAAGTTTTGAAGAAGAAAGATGTTCCTAAGTTTTCTTTATCTTTTCTAGATATTGAAGGATGCATTAGACGTTTTAATGGAAAAGACGGTTACCCAATTGAGAGATGGTTAGAAGTCTTTGAAGAATTAATATTAAATATTAGTAAGTGGAACGACTTAGAAAAACTAAAATTCGCCAAAAAATCGTTGGATGAATATTCATAAACTTTTGATGACAAGAAGTAAGAAGAATGAAGAAAGTATTCGAGATTATGTTTTGATAATGAGAGAAATTGGAGGCCGAATAAACTTAGATAACGTCATCATCCAATATATAATCGACGGTATACCAGATTCACAAGCAAACACAATTTTATTATATGGAGCAAAATCATTGGAAGAGTTTAAAGTTTAATTAAACTACGAAACTTTTAAGAAAAAAAGTCTTGAAGAGTTTATAGAAAGAAAAAGGAGGAATTAATCAAGAGAAAATATTCATTCTCTCTTCATTTGCTTAGTGAAATAAATTTCTACGTGTGCATTCAAGACTCTTAGTCGTTGGGGACCCAGGATGTGTTGTTGTCGATTTGCAACGTGTGGCCATCCTAAAGACAAGAAGAGAAGAAATTCCTACGTGCCTCGGAACCCGATGAATGGAACATGACCGCAGTCATCATAGCCAGACTTGGGTAATGTACAATATTCTCTAACATTCTTATAAAACAATAATATAATCAAAATACAAATCGATCGATCGTTATTTCATTAAGTTTTAATATAAATCTTCATTTGATAATTTCTTTGCATTTCACTTATTCTTCAAATAAGTTTGTCATTCGTTAATATTATTTATTTTTTTATTTAAATTTAATATACATATTTATTATAAAATATTCAATTAATATTATCTTGTTAATGATTTTTTTTACTTAAAGATATAATTTGTTATTCATTTTCAATATCATATTTTTTTACTTTCTCTTACTCTATATATGAAATATATTTAGAGAGATCATGTCAAAAATTCCATGTCGAGATTTTGATGGATATACATGTTTTGAGGTTCCCTGAGTCCAAAAATGTGGGTCCCGCAAATTGGTCTGTGTGGACATTTTTTACCAGGAAGGAAATGAGCTACGAATTGTAAATTAAATAATTTATTATTAATTAGGCCTATAACATAGGTTTTCATTAAAAATTTATATTTTTTTTTTTTCGTTTTGTTAGAAAAATATAGTGGCCGGTTTTTTTTTTTGCTGTTTAGTGTATTTTAAAGAAAAAGGAAGTGAAGATGCAAGTGTAAAAGGAAACAGAAAAAAATTTGCGTATATAGAAGGTTAGAAAATTTTGATTGAAAAAAAAGTCAGTTTTCAGTGATTCATTAAAGAAAAACTTTATTAGAGATAAATATAATTTTTATTTATTTTCTTTTTTTTTAAGCTTGCTTGCTTAGTCACTTATATAATCTCAAATGGAATTTCTTAATTGTGACTAAACTCAATTTCTTAAATGAAGGGTTGGAAATCAACTAACTATATAGATATGAGAAAGTAGGTAAATAAACATAAAGAAAAATCTGTTAATATGAGAGCTGGATTTGCGATTTCGAAATTATAACTATTCAAATAGAAAAATTTTATTTATTTTTATTAAAATTTATCTAATGAATATAAATAAAAGAAAAAAAACAAGCATTTTGTGTGATATACACTGAAAAAAAGTTAATCAACAAGAAACCAAGGGCGGATACAGGGGGAAGGGTAAAGGGGGTAATTACCCCCCCCCGAGAAACACCTCTGGATCCGCCCTTGCAAGAAACAACAAATTTATCAATTTTATCAGGTAGAAAAAAATTTATAAACAATGAATATTTTATTGAATATTTCTATTGAAATCTCTGTCATTAAAAACAAAAGAGGAAAAAGGTTGAGATCATCAGAATAAATAAATGCATGACTAATTCTCTCAATTGGGAATATTTAATTTAATAAATTATATACAGTATATAACAAGATTTCAATTCTTTTATTTGTGCCAAAAATTGATGTTGAATTTGACAAAAATGCTTTTATATAAAATTTTGATTTCATCTTTTAAGCCATTCACAGCGTTCGTTTTTAGACTTCAAAAATAATTGCGATTATCAAATTTTCGCGTTATAAGAAATTAAAAATTGTTAATCTTATCAGAAATGGAGAGCCGGAGCCAGGAAGCTTTAGAGGATCCGGAGTCTGATCTAAGCTGATCCTATTCAGAGGAATCGGAACCATTAGAATTTCCGCTGGCTGCGGCTCCTCCCTATCTAATTCTTTGCATTTATTTTCTAATTAATATTTAATATAAATAATGTTCGCCTTCAGTTTAATTCAAAGTCCAAGAGCATGTCACTGATTTTGGGCTGATATTTCATGATAGCCCAATGAAGGAGGAACAAGTGCGGATCCAGAGGAGTTTTTCGAGGAGGGGGTAATCTGGTGTGACTAGTCGAAAGCATACAACTTTCTCTTTCGGTAATTTAAAGTTGCATTCTGTACTTGTTTACCAGAATATATATACAAATCAAATTTTTAAGTATTAATTTTTAAAATTTTATATTAAAAACAATATTTAATTTCCAAGAAAAATATTTTTCTCAAATCTCAGGGGGTAATTACTCCCTTTACCCCCCCCCCCTCCCACCTCCTTGTATCCGCCCTTGAGGATTAAGAAAATTAAGATAATGACTCAGGAGTTGGTGCCATAGCTTGAGACCCTATTCTGGACCTTAGAAAATCAAAATTATGCTAATCAGTTAAAAACGAAAATAAAGAATATAATTAATATTTATTAATTCAAATAGCCACAAAGATAGCTATACAATTTTTGAACAATTAAGCGTTTAAAAAACCAAGAATTCGGGCTGCACTGTCCTAATATTTTTAAAATGTATATACTGTATATATATATTGCGGAATGCTTGTGGATGTATGTGATCAAGTTTCAGAAACTTTATCTTGGAACATACACAATATATATATATTCGTATAATTTGTGCATTATGTGTTGCATAAACAAGATAGATTTTAGTAGATTTTAACAAGGGAAATATTCAGAGCCGCTGACAGGGAGATCAGAAAGGTTAAATACCCAGGACCAGAACCCTTTGTAATCCTACAATAAATGGGCAAAAAAAAATTTATACTTTTAATGAAACTAGTGCATTTGAATCGAATTTTTCAACTCAATACATATACTTTTTTATAAGGGGGAGGGGAAGAAGATGAATCTTTAAACAAAATCCCTAATTAACAAAAAATAATTTTTTGTTAAAAAAAAGTTTAATATAGCCTTTATTTTTATTATTAAATAGTTTGTGAGATAGATTTTCATATAAATAAATAAAATCGAAAACCAAAATTATTATTCATAATGTGAATGTTTAGGGTATTTAAATCCGAAGTATTAGTATTTTATTTAAACACCTAAACAAGATAATTGCTTAGTTACATATAGCCATTAATTTCTTGAAAAACATACTTATAGGGGCTCCGTATAGGGGTTGACATCGCACACAGTGATATCTATCAAACTCTGGACAGAGAGGCTCAGGAATCCCGATACAACTGGAAAAAGGAGATATTTTAGTGATTTGAATACATGCTTAAAATATTAAAAATATATATATTTACCTGCCATGGAACCATTCTTTGCAAATATCACATTGGATCATGAATTGTTTTGCATCGTAGGGCTGTCCACACAGACAATAGGTCTCTTCTTCCATAATTATAATTTAGTAAAAAAAATGGTTAAAATTTTTGATTGGTTTAAATTATATACATAACTATACTTATTTAAATATACAATAAATAATATGGATATACATTTATTTAAATATATATATGCTTACATATATATATATATATATATATTATGAAATTTGTGGTTAAGTTGTTATTAAAAGACAACTAATAAATGTAGCTCAGAATCAAAGATATAGACTGTTTAAGAGTTGCATTGATAGATAAACATTTTTTTAGTTTCTTTTATTCCCAAAAGAGGATTGTGATAAAAAATGAACAGATATAAATATAAATAAACACAGAAAAATATATAATTAAAAAGAAAATCTAAAATTTAATAAAAATAATAAATTAAAACAATTGAATTAACAGTTTGTTGAAGTTTAATTTTATCACTAAATAAAGCGCCAATTTCAAATTATCTTTAGATTGAAATTACAAATTTTTTCGTTTTTTTTTTTTTAATATTATGTAGCGTGATTTTCCTGTTACTTGTTTCTGACTGGACACCTAAAATACTTGAAAAAAAAAAAATAAAAAAAATTTCATAACGAAAAAGAACAGAGTCTTTCTTTCATTTTAAAAGTTTTCCCAACCTTCTTTTGAGATGTGGGGGAGAAAGAAATTTGGACAGGAAGTCCCCTTGAAACATACGAGTCTCACAATCACTCAAATTGTTTACAATTGCATAGCTGGGGGGGGGGACTAAAAGGCACTAGGTAGGCCCAGGGCCGTAACTAGCTTTTTTAGGACCCTGTGCAAAAATTTTTTAGGGTCCCTATATTTTTTGGGAAAAAGTAATTATAGTTCAAATAGATATCATATCAAAAATTTATTGTACACAATTACATTTATCTGTTTACCACCTATTTTCATTTGGCGTAAGGTACATCCCCGCAAACCCCCGATGCAGTAGCGTATCCAGGTGGGGGCAGAGGAGGGCGCTCGTCCCCCCCCCCCCCCCCGCCCCAGGCTTTTGGCGCCCCTCGAGCATCCGCTTTTTCCCAAAATCTACGACTTTTTTTTTGAAATTTCATAATAAATTCATTTTATATCACAAATCCGGAGAGAAATTACAAAAAAAGCCCGACCGATATTCGCATACTAAAAAAAAAAAGATAGAACGAAAAACGGCGCCCCAGCTGAACTTCGCCCCCTCCGCCCTCAAACCCTAGTTACGCCTCTGCTCTATATATATTTCATATATAGGGTAAGAGAAAGTAAAAATTTAAATGATGGTAGAAGTGAATTTTGAATTAGATTTCTTTGAGATATTAAATAATTTAATTATAGATCATGAAATTATCAATTTCATTCAGCCTGATAAACAGAAAGTGAGCTATTTTATTTATAAAGTTATAAATTCCCCTACCACTCTCTTGCCTTCCCCTACATATCTCCCCCTCGCTACTGGAGTGGGAGG
The DNA here is from genome assembly GCA_023213315.1 of Euborellia annulipes. Classification (NCBI taxonomy): domain Eukaryota; kingdom Metazoa; phylum Arthropoda; class Insecta; order Dermaptera; family Anisolabididae; genus Euborellia; species Euborellia annulipes. The sequence goes on from JAKCPI010021377.1 coordinate 92,724, forward strand.
AAATTTCTAGCGCTCTAACAATGGGATACTTTTATTTTTTAAATTTATTTCTTTTATAAAATGATATCTTTTAATTAGTTTTATGTATTTTTAAATAAATTTAATTAATATTTCAAGTAAATATTCAAATTAGTATTAAAAGAGAAAAAAGTTTATAAATCTTTCTCATAATTTATTTGTCAAAACTCAAATTATGATTTTTTCAACTAGATTTGTTTGAAAAAGATGGAATTTTTTTCAATCAACGAATCGTATTTCGAATTTCGTAGTTCATATAAGAATAAATTTTTATTTATTTTTATTATTTTCCATCAGAAAATAGTGTAGCATTCAATTTTTAGTTTTTAAGAAATTTACAAAAGATAAGATTATGTTCCATGATCGCTCTCCCTTCTCTTCATTAGCTCCGCTCTGATCGCCTTGCCCATTCCTTTCAAGCGGGCAGCCCCCCCCCCCCCCTCCTCCTCCTCCCACCTCCCCCTTGAGTAGGAGTAATTTCATGCACTCCTACAATTCGTCTTTTCTCCTCTTCAAGATCACCCAACTTTCCCCTCATCTCATCCCGCACTTTGGCCATCCCCCCTACATTCCCCTCACCAAAGGAGTGGGAGTAAATTTCAAGAGCTCTAACAATGGGATTCTTTTCTTTCTAGGCCATTTCCCCTTGCCAAGAGCTTGTTGCCCTCCCCTCTCACCGTCTTAGCAGTGGCGCGCGGCGCGCCGTCTCTCACCACCCCTCCGCTGCTAGACCAGAGGACGCTTAACAAGCCATTGATACCTCCTCCCCCCGTTCCTATAAATTTCAGGTAAATTTTATATTTTTTTAAATTCTTTTTGCATATAAATGATTCTTTTAATTACTTTTAAACATTTTTATATGAAAATTTAAAAAAGTTTTAATATTTCGATTAAATATTCAAATTAGTATTAAAAGAAACAAAAGTTGATAAATCGTTTTAACAAGATCAATTTATGATTTTGATATTAAATGTCGATTTCAACTTAATAGTTGAAAGTTGAAAGACCTACCTCCTTTAACATTAAGTGAAATTAATTATTTTTTATACTAACAACGAATTTTTTTTTTCAAAACAGGAAACCAACTAACTAACAGCAACGGTTTATTCACCCATCCATCATTGCCAATTGAGAGGACTCTGTAACCAGCCATCTTGGCTTCTTCTCTTCAACAATACCCTGGTGATTATTTTTAATTCAAACAATAAGACTTATTGTTGTTAAATGATAAAATATTTATTACTTACTAACCGATTTCGATTAGCCACGATCTCATTTAACAATAAGTGAGAGTTATTATTTGGTTCAAATAAATAATTTTTAGATGAAATACAACAAAATTAGATTTAAAGGCTGAATATAAATATGATCTAATTTATTTACTAGCTGCACGGCCCGACTTAAAAGGCCATTCAAAGGCTCTCTTTAAACACCCACAAAAAATTTTTATTTCTCTTGCTATATATGAATATCTTATTTAAGATTCCTATAATAACTAGCTGCAAAGCCAGATTTGGGCGGTTTACTCTGAAACAGCATTTTCACAAATTCTGAAAATTTTTAATTTCTCTTCATAATTAATTTGCAAATATTTATTTCATTAAAAAACTAGCTGCTCAGCCAGATTTTGAAGAGTCAAGGGCGGATCCAGAGGTGTTTCTCGGGGGGGTAATCTGGTGTGACTCGTCGCACAGCACGCAATTTTTTCTTAATTGTCGGCAATTTAAAAGCGTATTCTGTACTTGTTTGCCAGAATATAAATACAAATCAAATTTAAGTATTAATATTTAAAATTTTACATTAAAAATAAATTTTTTGCGAAAAAAAGGTGTTTTTTCAGAATCTCGGGGGGGGGTAATTACCCCCTTTAACCCCCCCCCCCCTTGTATCCGCCCTTGTGAAGAGTGGGCTATAAGAGGCCATCTATCCATATTTGAAATCCTCAAAAACTTTTTATTACTCATAATAAGCTTACTTATAAATATCTTATCATTTAATTTAATAACTAGATGTTTTGCCAGATTGGGGCGGCTCAGCTGGGATCTCCATATTCGAAATTGCCCGACTTAAAAGTCAAAGGGTCTCTTTAAACACCCACAAAAAATATTTATTTCTCTTGCTATATATGAATATCTTAAAATTTCTATAACTAGCTGCATAGCCAGTTTTGGGCGGTTTATTCGGAAACCATTTTCACATTTTTAATTTCTCTTCATAATCTATTTGTAAATATTTATTTCATTAAAAAACTAGCTACTCAGCCAGATATTTTTCATAATAATCATAATATTTCTCTTAAATGTATTTCTTCCCTTGATCCGTAGAAGGCCTACAGAGGTAAAGCATTCGCTTCATGTGCTCTTGTTTGCCTCCCGTTTTAAGTGAGAAATATTTATTTCAATTAAATTGGCTTTCAATCAAATGAAAATTATAGGGACGGGGTCGAAATGTTCTCAGATGCAAGACAAAAAAAAATTATTTCTTTTAACATTTTTATTTAAACTAGCTGCATAGACCGATTTGCAGGACCTAGTCTCTTAAAGCCTCAAAATTTTTTTGATTATTGTTTTTTTCTATAAAAACTAGCTATGCATCTAGACTTGGACGGCCCGCTTAGAATTTGAATCTCACACAGAAAATATTTTTTATTTGACTTAATAGTTATTCAGATATATTTCATTTCTCTTAATATTTCAACTTCGAAGGCCAATTCAGCGGCGCTAAATAAAATTAGGAATATTAATTTTTTGTTTGCTTGTTTTTTCAAGAAATTACATTTCCATATCATTAATGAATATTATGATAAATGAATTCATTGGGTGTTATATTATCAGGTAGAAGCCCTCAGGAGAGGAGTTTTTTTAAATCTTGAGGAATTTGTAATTTTTTTATCTAAAAATAAAATACATAAAGAGAATTATAGTATTTTTTGGTCCACTGGGGGGGGGAGGGGGACTAATTTGCTTCTGATTCTAGAATGTTATCAAACTTTTAATAAAAGGAATTAAATTTTTTTTTTCAGATAGTCCTTGAACTTATGAGACAATATTTCTCGGACTCAATCTCCAGATGCTGTATTTTACCTAAACAGGCATCATCATACAGAACGAGACTTATATAAAAAGTTGGAGGGGTTATTATTACTTTATACACGAATGGTGAAGGACATTACTCTTCGAGTCAGCTGGTAATTTTTTTTTATAAATTAATTTTCAATAAAACAAATTTGACTTTCTATTGCCTATATTATATTTTTATTATAGAAATTTTTAAAATTTCTAAATTTCTAAATTGCTAAAATAGTTTTTTAGCGAAACTATCCAAAAATGTAAAAAAAATTACATTTTATTAATTACTGTCGTTTTCTTTTCTTTCAGTTCCCGGTCTACTTTCATGAGATTGATTTGACTTCTGCCCTCTCTTCTGGAGTAACAAGTGAGCCTCGCTTCTGCTGCAACAATTCTTCTCGAGTAGCAACTGATCTTCTCTTCTAGTCTTTCTACTGAGCTTCTCTTCTCAAGGAACTTGAAGTAAGCCCAGCGATTATATTAAAGGAGACTCAGATTTTTTACAGTTTAACTAGAGTTGAGGTCTTCTTAAATTTTTACAGTCAAAAAGAGTCAAGTGATATTCTTTTAGAAATTGTTAATAACAGCGCTAGTTTGATGTCAAAATTAATATCGATATGATATTTAGGCCAATCTTAAAAATTTGAAAAAATATTATAAACCATATAGTTGGTGATATTTTTTTCAAATTTCTAATAAAGGAACAATATATCATTACAATATTATGTTCTTTAAATGAGATTAACTTGAAACTATGTTCTCTTACTAAATTTTTCCAAAAAAATCACCAAACTTAAGTTGACTGATGACAATTTTAGTTCTTCAACTCAAGTGTATCTGTAATGTAAGATGACAAAAAAAAACCTTAAATTCTTTTTACAACAATAATAATTTACAATCAAAGATAAACTTAAAAAGTTTAATATTTAAAAATAAAATTTTTTTTAGATTTTGATCAATAGTTGAGAATTCGCACATATACACACACACACTCACACACATATATTATGTAAGTCATGTGGTTCCCAACTTATTTTCAATTATAAACCGTTATTTATTCATTTTTGTATTCATAAAACGGATAAACGAAAAACGATTAACATTTTCAAAGACAAATTATGATTCTATTACTTTAATAATAAAAATAATTAAGAAATTTTCATTTTTCTTCTGAACGGGAATATCTTTAATTTTTTCATATTTGCACTTGTCCATCGTGATGTTGTAATTTATATTTAAATTATAAAAAAAAAAATGAAATAAATAAATAATAAAAATAAATTTAATTTTTATATAAAAAAGAACATCTCGTGGTGCAATTGCAATGCGCGGTGGTTGAGAACCCTGATTTGCAACTTGGTTATTTTCATTTTTTTACTACAGCCTATTCTTTTATTAAAGTTCATTTATTTTTAATTAGAATTTCATCATTTACCTAAAACTATTAATTTTTCTAAATAAATTATGAAGATTTCTATTTCTTTCCGAATCATTCTTATACCGTGTGATTTTTTTTATATATAAATAAAATAAAAATTGTAATAAATAAAGAAAAAAAAAATCAATTTATATATAAAAAACAAAATTATAGATATTTGAAAATTTTATAAAAATTGATTATAAAATTCAATTTTCAGTTCAAATGAAGTTTAAAGATGAAAATAACTCCCTCAATCCTCTACCTCCCTACCCTTCCTCTCAAACACTCACACACACATAGGTATTTTAGGCCCCAAACTCTCTTCCTCTTTAGGTTAGGTTTCCTTGCTGCCTTTCTGCGAGATCTCCAAGTCGTCAAGTTATAAGGTGTGTTCTGCCATTCTGGCAAACATTTAGCTAATAGGTAATGAAGAAAGGGTGGGTTTTTAGCTTCAGGGCTTCTCTTTCAGTGTATTCTTCGAGCGATTCGATGGAAATGGAGGATGGAAATGAAACAAGGTATTTACATGCCCTCTCTATAGGAGTAGGAATGGACATAAGGTCCATTTAGATTTTTTAATTCATTTTTTAATTCTTTATTTACAAACTAAAAATTATATTTTGAATCAAATATTCAAATTAAAGAAATTTCATCAAAAAATTAAACAAATTAATTAATTGAAGCAGCCATTTTTAAACTACACATCTCATGCACATAATAAAGCTTATAATGTCAATATAAACACAAAAACCAAAACTAAAGAATTTTGCTACAAAATTTATTATATTAATTGGCTGCAAATATTTTTACCAATCTGAGTCTCCTCTTTATTTTTAATAAGCAGATCCTGTCATCGATGATGAACGGGCCCGGTTTCTATAAATTTAAATGTTTAATTTTCAAAATTTGTTTTTAGACTTGTTAAAATTTGTTTTTGTCAATTTTTAATTTCAAAGGGTTTTTTTTCAACTCCTAAATCCCCTCAGATCCGCTTATTATTATTATTTTTATTATTGCTTGCGAAAAACGAGTAAAGTCAAGAAGTCTAAAAAAAATGGGAGTTTAAAATGCTTAAAAGTCAAATTTAGAGATTCAAAAAATAATACAAAATTTATATTAAATTTACAAATTTAGAGATTCAAAAAATAATACAAAAGTACAAAAAATAATTTAATTTAATTTTATTTGAATTTAATAAAATTAATATTTTTTATTTTGTTTGAAAAATTTCTTCGAAGGTAGCTATCTTGTAAATGTAAAATGTTCAATTATATAATTATTTAAAAATTTGATTTATTATAATAACTCCATTGTCTCTTTACTCTTCTTTAGCAAGCAATAGTTATATAAGTAAAAATTGTAAAAAGCAAAATAAAAATTAAATTTATAGTTATCATATTTTTTTTACATTTTAAATGGTTTATTTGAATTATATATAGACATTCCTTGACTTAAGTGACTGCTAATTAAAATTTTATAATTTTTCTTAGTATAAAATTTATTTAATAATTGTTTCATAATTTTTTTGAAGTATTTTAGGCACTTCTTCATCAGCAATTCACATTCAAATGCCATATATAAGTTAACTTGCAATTCTTTATTTAGAGTCCTTGGATCAAACTCCAAATGCTCTAAATTAATTTGTAAATTCCTTTAATGGTTGAATATTAATTTATATGTGACATGAGTGTGAATCATTAAAAGAAGTCCCGACAAGTCCTTCTAAATTATTTGGAACTTTATTAGATAAAAGAAAACTCACAAAAATTATAAAATTTTAATAAGCAAACACTTATCCAATTTATTAGGAGCAAAATTTATTTGATATATTTTGAAATTTTTAAAAATTTTGTATTTATTTACCTCACCACTTAATCCTTGGTTTAAGGATGAGTCGAATTTATAAAAGTATTTTTAGAATTTCTATTTAAGAACAAATACAAAAGATTTTCATCATATCAACGAAACCAAATTTTATTAGCATAAATTTTATTTATTGAAACTTTAAAATGTCAATAGATCTACTGTATTTTTTTATTCTGCTTTATTATTTCAATTGTTGTTAGAATTAAGGGACATTATTTTTTTGTAAATATTTTTTGTAAACTTGAGCTCTCTCCGATTTCCGTTCGCTAGAAAATCAGCATGCAATCAAAAATCACTGTTTACCCCCGTTAGGCGTTAGGCAGTCTAGAGTTTGGAAGGAAGAGACGAGTTCTTGTTTTTTATTTTTTTTTATTTTTGATATAACTCAAAAACCGAAACTTGTCATGTTTCATTGGATTCTTGATTCTGATCACATTGATTGCGAACAGCAAGTGAATATAAAGATTCTCTTGTGGAGAGTAATAACAACCTTTCGATAAATGATTACTAGATTTAGGCAGGTATTTCATCATCAGTACTCAGTTCAGTTCGGATCCTTGTGTTAAGATGATAAGTCCAATGAAAATACAACAAGTTTCTTCTATTCGGACAAAATTAATTAGGCCTTAGGCCTATGAAAGTTCTCTTCGGCCAAAATTAAATGCATGTCTTTCGATTTTTATTATATTAGGGAATGATAGAGGTGAGGGGGATCACTCTCCCCGGGCGCAATAATATTTAAATACAGGTCCCTTTAGCTTAGCTTCACTTAAACAACAATGATATTTGAATTTGGGAGAGTGGTCACACTTAATGAATATGCAATTTTTGCACTTCTAAAGCTTTTTTTTAAGATCTTTATGATCTTTCTTTTCTGATTTTTATGCATTTTATGCGAAGAATAAAAAGGAAGAATTGTGAGTGAAGTACAAACATTCATTCTTCGAAGACTATGAAGACCAAGAATACATATCAACAAAGGCATACTCTATGAAAATCAACAAAGGCAATACTTTATGAAGAAGACGCCTCCACGCCTCAACCTCTTCAAAAGAAGCTTAAATGTGTGAATTTGTGTTGTGTATTTAAAATAATATTTTTTATGTAAAAACTATGTATAAACTATTAAAAAAAATAAATGTTTCCCATTTTATTTTTCAGCCGAGGATGTCAACTTGTATTCATAATTAATTCATCAAAAGAGAATTAATTTTGAATATGAGTTTTTTATTTAACATTTTGAGATTTTTTTGTTTAGATAGTAAGCGAGCGATAGCAGAAACCAACACCTGAATGGATTTCTTCAAATGAATTTTGCCAACTTATTATGGTGCATCTTTATGAAAAAGTAATTATTTTTTTCTTATTTTTATTTTTAATAGTATAGTCCTTGATATTGAATTTTTTTTCTCTTTCACACTCACACTAACACACATATTCACACACAGTAGAGTATCCAGGTGGGGGCGAAGGGGGGCGCTCGCCCCCTCCGCCCTAGGCGAATCAAGCTTTTGGCGCCCCTCGCGCATCCCCTTTTTCCCAGAATCTCCGGCTTTTTTTTGTAATTTCATAATAAATTCATTTTATATTACAAAACCGGAGAAAAATTACAAAAAAAAGCTCGAAAGAGATTCGAATACTAAAAAAAAAAGGTCGAACGAAAAACGGCGCCCCAGTTGAACTTCGCCCCCTCGCCCTCAAAGCTAGCTACGCTGCTGCCCCGATGCGGGGAGGCCCGGGCATTGGGGGGCCCGGTCAAGTGTATCAGAGAAATGTATCAGAAAAAAAAAATTTTTCTTTTTCCGATATCAGAGATCATGAAAAAGTTTAGTTTTTTATTATAAAATTAAATATTTTTAAATAATAATAAGCCCCCCTGTCTTGTCCTGAAAATTTTTTTGTCTATTAAAGACAAATATATATTTTTCTTTTTTTTTTAAATGAACTTATATGAGGAAAAAAATAATAATAATAATAATAAATAATCTATGTATATATTAATTGCATATCCCCCTCTGGTCCTAACGAGTGGTTCCCCCCCCCCCCCCAACAAGATGACTGACTACGCCCATGACCAGATAGTAAATATATAGCGGATTAAGCATCTAATTTTAACAAGTTAGCCTTCTCTGAGTCTGAGTAGTTTATTTTACAAAATAAAAAAGGAGAAAAGTTTTATTCAGGATATCTTAATATAAAATATTTAATTTAAATTTCTTTCAAAAATTACAAAATTCAAACCAAAAAATAATAAAAAATTCCGGTCCAAGAGGATTAGAAATTATAATAAAAAATAAAATTTTATATTGAATCGCCATTTAAAATATGAAGACCTCTTAGAATGAGCTCCAACTCAGTAATATTTCTTCGGGCTTGTGCAGCAATTTTGCCCTCAGGCAAAATTTCTGCTTCATATCGAAGTAGGTCATGTGCCTCTAGCAGAAAACGTCTTGAACTCTAAAAAAAAAAAAAAATTAAATTTATTTTATTAAGCCTTTATACAATCAATTTAGGAGAAACATTTATGGACGGGCAAACGGACTCAATATTTTCTACAGAATAAGGAGATTATTGGATGAAGAATTTAATCCTGAGTTGACGCAAAAGTAGATCGACCTAATTTCTTTCTAAAAAAGCTAAATTATAAAGAAAGAGTCCGCTCTTTTTTAGAGGACCTGATTATCACCTTTGCTTTTAATATCTTTTTGAAATTTCCCAAATAAAATTATTTTATATTTTTTCATTTCTCTCTCAGATTTTTTTTGGGGATAGTAGTTCTTCAGATAAGGATAACTAAGCCAATCATTTAATAGTTTTTTTAGTAAATGTGAAAATATTTCTGCTATAATTTTTCATATTTACCAAAATCATCGCTTTAAAATCCTCGTGCGTTATTTCAGATTGCTTGTATTTTCTTCTTGCGGTTTCTGCCAAGACTGCATGTAGTTCAAATTTTAATACACCACGTAGCCTTGTTTCAGCTGAAATTTACAAAATAAAACGAATGTAAATATATGCATCAATTGCTTATATTTTTTTTTCTAAATTTCTGTTAGAAATTATTATTTTTTTTTTTTAATTTTATTTTAAATATTCGAGTATGTATTTAATTAAATTCTATCTCATTTTTTATGCTTGTTAAAATTTTATGAAAAAAATTTATCAGACTTGATTAATATAATAATTAATGAAAAATTTTCAAATTAAATGTTTCCTTTAATTAGATTGAAAATATGAAAATAGAAATTTCAGCTAACGGCTTTTATAAAACTTCTTAAATTAGAAATTGGATTATTTAAAGCGGTCAAATTTTATTTGACATGCAGAGTACAATAGCAGCAGCATTGAGAAATAATCGGGTTTAAGACAGGGATCGGCAACCTTTTCAGGACAGTGGGCCACTTTCAAAGAAAAATCTTTAAGCAGGTCTTACTTTACAAAAATATCTCAAAAGTCAAGGCTAAATAGCTTAACCCAAGGTCAGCTATGAAGAAACCGGTCCTTAATTTAATTCGACACTATCGCAAGTTTCCGACTCCTGATTAATGTTTTTGCATTTAATGCATTTATCGTATCAAGAAACAATTCAATTCCACTTCACTTGAGGTAGATATAACCGCTAGAGGATTATATTTTGTGAAATTTTTTATAATATAATGAATAGTTGTTTTAATTCAATTTTAAATTTCTGCCCCTGAAATGTTATGAACCACACTAACATATAATGATTTCAGTTGCCTACCTTACGGGCGTGCCTGTCAGGAGCTGACATCTGTGTGTAACTAACTTAAACAAAAATCTGGTGTGACTGGTAGCACATGGCAATCATTTCTCCTATCTTTCTTATAAAATTCAAGACTAAAGTGTTCTTCATACAATTTTGAGATCAAAATGAGAATATACATTTTAAAGAGGATCTATTATTAAATTTTAATAAAAATCGTTAAAGCCAATTTTTAGAAAATCGAAAAAAAGCTGAAAAAATACATCAGTAAAGTTCTAGTATACTTTGGTCAATTTTGTTCAAAAGCTTGTGTTACGTGCCAAGGGGTATGTAAACTTAAATATAAAATTTCAATTCTTTTTTTGAGATATTTTGTTAACAGAAAGACCATTTTGCGGGACCCATTAATTTATTATTTATTCAATTTTTTCAATAACATCAATTCAATAAATAATTTTATTAAAATACCTGGTACGAGAATTTCAATAAGATTGAGAATTTCTTGGCAGATTTTCTGTTTTTTATCTAAAATTTCTGCGGACACTCCCGCCAGTCCATTGACGCTTTCTTGGCCAAGCATTTGGGCGAGTGCAATTTTTGCATCGGTAATATAATAATGATTCGGATGTAATTTATCTTTAAATTCACAAATGAATTTTTCACAACTTGCAGCATTTTTCTTTCCGATTTCTATTAAAGTTTTTCCGATATTTTCCAAGATCGAAAATACTTCATATGACGAAAGTGATTTGGAGCAGACCAAGCAATGCCAAGCATCTGGTCGATTATGAATCAAAGCATCTTCACCGAGATCTTCTTCCAAAGGATTGACAGGCACCATGTATCCATCACATCCACTAAAAAAAAATTAATTTTAAAAAATCAATTATTTTTTTATAATTTTTAAAGAAATTTCTCTTACTTAGACAAACATCGTACAGAACTGAAATTTGTTCCCAGTTCAGTGGGATCTGCACATCTAGTACACTTACACCAAAAGAATTTTGTAGTTGAAAGATGATGTCGACGATTTATTGTTCCCCAAAGAGCATCAGAATAGCATATGCTCAAATGTTCTCCTTTTGCTAAAAAAATTTATTATTTAAATTTTCTTTATTTATTCGTATTTTATTTTATTTTTTAAAATATTTATATCATTTTTCCTTAAAGGGCTTCAGGAGGCCAAGGCCAGCTTGAATCTTTGGTCCGAAAATACTGAGGCATTTTAAAGTATTTTTTTATGCTGTTCTTTTTTAAACAAATTAAATTCGTGAGCATTCTTAAAAAGCTTTTTTTTTAATTATGATTAATTAAAAAATAATGAAAATTATTTTTTATATTTATAGAAAAATGCAAAAAAAGTTTTTATTAATTATAATAATGGTAATTTTTTTTAAATCTAAAAATGTCAAATTCATTAATATCCAAACCTATATTAATTAAATAAATTGGTGACTAAGCAAAAAATAAATTTTGCTATTTTTTTTTTCCCAAGAAACAACTAAATAGTTCAGCACTCTTGCAAAAGATGGCAGGCTAGTCTAATAGCCGCCATTATCAGATCACCTATAAGCCTACACTTTTATATTTTTATGCTGTTATAAATGATATATTTATAAACTATTCATATTCAAAAGATCAACGAAAGTTAACCAAATGTATGAGATTAAATATAAACTTGATTATAGCTATAATCCTGCCATCTGTTGGCAAATTTTCGTGAGTTATGTTTTTGGCTTACTCCTCAATACCCGTAGCGCGATCTCTTAGCAAAAATATGCGAACAGCTTTGCCTCCTGAAGTCCCTTATGAATATTTTATTCATTCACTGGTTCTTCTTAGGTTCGCTAGGACTATCATTTCTCTTTATGCCAGTCCTTCCTAAACCTTGACCCCAGATTCCCATATATTAATTTTTATAGTTATTTTAATTCTGTTAAATTATATAATAAATGAACATACCTATAGGCATCACTGTGCGGATGATTAGTTTTCCATTAGAAGTGAAGCTTTTTGAACAATTTGGACGACAGGAATGCTCTAAAAATGACGTCATCTCGTAAACTGCTACATGAGGAGGTTCAGATGTGGGAACTTCGTGTCCATTTACCTAACCAAATATATATTTATTTTTTCTCTTTTTTAATTCTTCAGATGAACGAATAAAAAAGGCTCAAAATCCATTAATACACTACTAATTTTATTAGCATTTATTTTTTTTAAACATCTTACCTGTAAAATGCCACATATTCTTAAAATTTCTTCGTCACTGAATTTAACCATTTTAAAAAAATTTTTGACCAAATAAACCAACGTACTCCGTTCTTTTTCCAATTCAGAAGTACCTTCTCTCGATTTTTCATGTCCTTCTAATTTTTGTAGAGCATTCCACTTTTTAGTATCTTTGGCTTGAAGAGCTAAACAACGCAATACAGTTACCACTTGGTATGTTGGATGGTTTATACCAAACTGTGTTATATTCACCTGAAAGACAAAAGAATTTTTGATAAATGGAATTAAAAGTGGATTTCTAATGTAGTAAAAATACCTTTTCTCCCCTGTGTTCCTGGATCATCGCGCATTCCAATTGATGAGTTTCATTCTGAATGCATTCTTCACTGCACATTGGCCAACCACATAGTGTACACGTTACTGGAGGTTTCTCTACAGTGAGTAGATCAAGGCAACCCAAACAAACGGGTGGAGTTATTAAACTAGGCCCAAAAACTAATGGACTTTCTTTGATGACTATTTCTCCTTCTGGAATAGGCCGAGTCACTCGTAGGAACCTTCCTAAGTTTTCACAGAAGTCCACCTGACGAAAGATAAAAAAGAGATTATTTTCGTCTTATACTTAGACATGCATGCAACTGAGCATAGAAGCAATGAATCAAAAAATCTTTTAGTGATTTAGTATTAAAGGCTAGTATAGATATAAACCGATAAAAAAAATTAAACCTACTCTAGTGTAGTGGAATGGAAACGGAATTTCTTTTTTAGAATTTGTTTTATATAAAACTCAGCGTCTATATTCAAACAGCCTCATTAAAATTTTATTTCGATATATAAACAAATAGAATGAGCTCAAACAAAGGATCTATATAAATTAAGAATATCCTAACAATAAACAAAAAAGACAAATCCAAGTTTTTTTTAAAATGATGGAATGAACTTTACATTTAGGATGTAAACATCTTTAAAGGCTGCTACTGCACCTCTAATAAACTAGCTATTCCTTGGATAAGACTTTCAAGTCTTTTCACATCTAGTTAAGCTAATCATATGATTAAATAAGAGCCTAGATCGTAGTTAGTTAGCTAAGACTCGGTATAAGGCTTAACTAAGAGGTGAAATCACAAAAACAAGCCTTGTTTATTTATTTTATTTTTTTGAAATTTTTGTTAAAAAATTTTAATTATTTTACAAATAAACTACAGTTAAACCGAAAATCAAATTCTTTTATTTCTCAATTAGGATCTTATTATTAGAAAAATGTAAGTCCCTTAGAACCCTGACCTTAAAGACGGCCAAATTGATGCCAAGGATTTCTTCCCCCGATCGAAATCATCTTTCTACGATCAGGGCTGTGTTTCTTAAAAGGCTAAAAAGGCTGCAGCCTAGAGTGGCAACAAATTCAGGGGCGGCAGATTGGCAATTTATTCAAAAGTTATATTTCAAACGTAATAATATTTCCCCGAGTACGAATTTAAGAATAAGAAAAAAGATGAAAACACCATCTATTATCCTTTTATTGTGCTGTATGTATTAAGCAAATATGGACTATAGAGGGACCGGGAAATGGAAATAGCCTAGAGGCGGCATACTCTTAAATCCGGCTCTGTCTACGATAATGGTACTCATCTCATCCCATACGTCTCTTTAGTCAAGGGTGAGAGAGTGACCTTTTCTTTGTTCACACTTTGACTAAAAATAAACAAAGCTTCAAATATCTCAAAGCTTGGATATTAATTTAACTTCCCTAATTTTTACATATAAATATATTAAAAAAAAGGAAATAAATTTGTGAAAAAAAAAAATTTCAATTCTTCCGCCAAAATTTTTCTTGATCTGTTTGGGAATATTCGTAAAATCTTTAAAAAATAATAATTAATTAATTTCTTTTTTAAATTATAAAAATCGTAAGATTAAATAATTTATTTATAGTGTCAATGAATTAAGAAAAAAAAATTGTTTAGATCGAGAAATCGTTCTGACTGCCAAGCATTGTTCCAAAAATATTTCCGATTTCAAATAAAAGAAACAAGTTTGATTCGAATTTTGTTCAACTCTGATGGCATTTTATATTTTCATCAGATATTCTTTTTATAAAGGGATTAAAAAAAAAAGAGTTACCTTAATCGGTGAACATGTTAGCCGGTGTTGTTTCCAATCGAGTTTTTGATGCTCTCGTGTACAATAAAACACACGTTGACATCCCGCGCATCTTTGCGTTGCTGGACCTTGACACTTTGCGCATTTCTCCTCCATGGTTCAAATCACAAATTTAGACAGATTGGCGTATGGCAACCGACTGAGTAGTGAAACCAAACCACGTGTTGCCACCGAAAACACCTGTAGCAATAGTACAAATGCACGTTCTACAAACAATAGACTCGACTCGACTATCTGCCCATCAGCCAAAGTTATTTTCAATCACGACCTGGATGCTTTTTTTATGCGCAGGGCAACTTGAAATATCATTCAGCGCTCACTCCATCTATTTATAATTTCACTATCTAACTGCATTGTAAATGTATTATCATTAATGTTAGAATCAAAAATTTGTAAGGGATTTCCTCTTCCCCACTGCCACCAAAAGCATAACCGCAACAATTACGTTTAAATAACGAGTAGATTAGTCCTATTTTTTCTTCTTCAATCTTTTCTATACTTTTTTTTATTATTATCATATTAGGAATTTTAAATTTTCAACAATAATTTTTATGCATCTGCCAGAAGAAGATTCAATCTTTGACACATTGCCAGAAGAAACTTAAAAGAAATATTAATCTCTTAAAAAAAAAAAAAAAAACATACAAAGCATTTGTAGAGAGGGCTGTTAAATTTGTTGTATTCTGATTTAGATTAGTCTACTGATTCCATTCTCTAGAAAGCACTAAAAAGAAAAAAAATCATTGTGTGGTTTTATGAAACCACGATGCAAGTGAAACTTTTTTTCGGATCTTAGGCGTGGATTTTCCAATCCAGACTGAGGGACTTGATGGGTGGGCCTGTGCCGGGACGGTGAGCGGCCCCAGATTTTTTGCGGTGCAAAGCATATATTGATGTGTGTTACTTTATGTATTTGTTGTTTTTACTGAACGTTCTGTTTGTTTTGTTTCACTACGAATGTATTATTATTGTGTTTGCTGCTCATATGAGGCACAAATCGCCTCAGAGCATTAATATTCATAAATAAATAAAAATAACTCGTAAATAACTCGTAGATAACTGAAAATTTTCAGAAAATTATTCAATTAAGGGTATTAAAATCGGATTTTTAATCTTAACTTAATAATTGGAAAATGGGAATGATAATGGGAAATCAATAGAAGCATGTTAAAAACTGAGAACAATATTTATTTAGTAATTGAAGATTTGAATCATTTTAAATTATTTAAAAAATTATATTTTATTAATTTAAAAATTGAATAATTAAATCACACAATTATTTTTTTTATAATTCGTCATATATATATTAAATTTCAACTTTCCTATTTTCGTCGTCACGGCTTGTGACGTCATGGCTTGTAGCGTCACGGCCTTTGACGCGACATGCTGATAGATGAACGAAAAAATTTGTTTCCATTTAAAAAAAACAGTCAACAGTTATTAAGTGAAAACAAATGTTATTTATTATTTTGATGATTTATAATAATAAATATTATTTATTTGAGAAAGAAAAAGCTAAATTTACAGCAATTATTTATTAAATATAAGATGATAAAAGTGTGAAATGGCTGTTATATATCTATCGTAAGGAAGCAGTAGCGTATCGAGGTGGAGGCGAAGGGGGGCGCTCGCCCCCCCCCCCCCCGCCCCAGGCGCATCAAGCTTTTGGCGCCCCTCGCGGATCCGGCTTTCCCCCAAAATTTCCGGCTTTTTTTTGAAATTTCATAATAAATTCATTTTATATCACAAATCAGGAGAAAAATTTCAAAAATGTAGATCAAACGAGATTCGAATACTAAAAAAAAAGGTCGAGCGAAAAACGGCGCCCCTGTTGAACCTAAAAGGCTAGTTACGCCGCTGTAAGGAAGGTACTATTTTAATTTCTTTTGGTCGACGTTTCGGACGCCAATCGCGTCCTTCTTCGGGACTAAGGATTGTTAATGTGTGTTTTTTTTTAAATTCCCAAATATTTCGGAGACCTATTGCCACCCCCTTTAGATTAAAATTCTTTTTATTAATATTTAAATTAAAAGCGATGTGTCGATATGATGTTTTGGTAACGACAGCGAAATATTATGAGGTATAGATTATTCTTTTACCAGATTTTATCGACCCGATATTCAACAGCTTTGTTAATATTAAAAAAAAGCAACTTTCTTTAAAATATAGTTTCATCCAATTTTTCTCCAAGTCCAAAATTAAGTAGGGAAAAGTCGGATAAGATGGCGAAGTTAAGCTTTGACAATTTTTCGTGACCTAAATCTTTGGTAAATTTTGGTCATCGTTACGTTTAACCTTCCTACAATATTCTAGTTTAAAATAATATTAATTGCTATTGGAGGGCCAACGAAAAATTTTCGGGCGCCTTCGATATGTCGAAAAGAGAAAAAAAATATATAGCCGATACTAAAAACTGATTGAGATAAGTTTTGCTTAATTAATCATAATTTATTTTTCTCAATAAAAAAAAAAATGATTTTCGTTTACTTACCGGTACTTAACCCCAAACGACAGTGAATCAGGTGAATTTTCGGTACGAGATGAATTTTCGGAAAAGAGAGAGAGTATTAAAAAAAATCTCTCTTTGTCTCTCAATAAAAATGATAAAAATTATTTTTCTATTTCTATGATGGGAGGGGAACTAGCTTTCCGAACAGCCTTCAGGTGTCAGCACCTCACAGCTAAAAATCGGTCGCGCGAAATATTCACGGTACAGTGGCCCATCGCCTTTGAACCTTGAGAATTTTCAAAATTTTCTTAAAACTTTATTTTTGTCCACAAGAGATTAAATTAATTTCACATTCCAATAAAATTAGAAATTAATTATTTAGAATATTTTATTGCTTAAGATTACCTTAAAAAATACATACTAAATTAATAGAACTAATAAGAAAAGATAGATTTTTAATTACCCTATCTTCCTCAATTGTAATTATGCTTAAAGCATTTGAATGTAACATGTCAAAAAAACATGTCATTCATACTATCTTAATTTCTTGCTCGTCCTTGGGCCATAGCATAGTGGTAGATCATCCTCTTCTGCTAGGAGTTTAAATAATATTCCGTGGGCCAATTAGAATACAATAAAGACATGTGCCTTGAATTTTGATTCTAAAGAGAGATAAATAAAATTGTTTCATCTGTCAAAGTTCCTCAGCATAATTTCTTTTTCATTTCATAATTATTTGTCAATCATATTTTTTGGTTCAATTATATAAGATTATATTTTAAAAATATGTTTAGTCAAATCCAAGATGAGGTATTCATTGAATATTAATATCTTATTCAAATGAATAGATCTCGAAAATTATTTAAATAAAATTATATCCAAGGTATCCGAGTTATCAAAAGAAATTGTACAGTGCTTCAAGAATTTAACGCACCATTAGAGTAAAATATACTAATTTACTGATTATTAGAGCCCGAATGTTCACAAATCTTAAAATATGCATGCATTAATGCACTATAAAATGAACAAATATGTAGAAGAGGGAAAAGCAGTAAAAATATGTTCTATCACAAATTGAGTCGGATTTTATATTATATTTTTATTTTTTTTTTATAACAATGAACAACAAATTTCCTAGTAAGTTCATTTTTACTTAAAAAATTGATTACTATCTTAAAATTCCTATGTTATCATTGTTTTAAACTTTAAGCTCCGTTGGTCACGTGTTCTTTTTCGCCGATTTTTCCCCCATTTTGCAGGAATTATATTTTTATATAAAGGAACAATTTGAGAGGTACCTGCATTAAAAAATGCAACTTGAAAAATAAGGACCACCCATCAAAATCAAATTTTTTGACCTGAATCCAATACTTTCTCACTAGATATATATTAACATATATCTATAGGTAAGAGAAAGTAAAAAAAAATTATATTTTATTTTTCCAATAATAAAAAAAAATTGAATAAAAACATTGGCTGCTTCTAATGAATTGTTTTCTTTATAAAAGTTTTATACATTAAAGCTATTTATAAACTCTTTAGAACAAGACGGCCCTCTTCTATTTCTTATCGATGCTCAGATCATAAAATTTATGTTCAAAGAACTCGAAAATTTATAAGACAAGTGAAAAAAAAATCAAGAATACTTCAATAATTAAAACCTCTCAGTACAATATTTAAATTTTTTTAAACCATGAAAATTCTCATTTTTACTTTCTCTTACTATATATGTTAATATATAGAGAGAGAAAGTATTGGTTTCATGTCAAAAATTCGATGTCGATATTTTGATGGATATATACGTTTTGAGGTCCACTGAGTTCAAAAAAGTGGTTTTCGCGACATGGTTTGTCTCTGAGTGGGTGGTGTGTGTTCAATTTTAAGCATGAAGGAATTGAGCTATGAGGTTGAAATTTTATATTTAAGTTAGACACCCCCCTGGAGCGTGAAAATAAGCTTTTAATCAAAATCGGCCAAAAAGTACTAGTACTTTACTGATGTAGTTTTTCAGTTTTTTTTCGATTTTCTCAAAATTTGCCTACAGCGATTTTGATTAAAATTCAAAAATCAATTATTTTTTAGATGCTCTTTCAAAATGTATATTCTCCCTTTGTCATTGAAAAATTCTGAAGACCACTTTACTCTTGTACTACATAGGAAAAATAGGAGAAATGGTTGTTATAGTAACAAAATATAAACATTTTCCCATACTTATAAATTTTACATCTTGAATTCTAATATATCGGCGGAAACTAAATGTATGTCGACACGAAAAATCTGATGTGACAAGCACAGAACGCAACTTTCGATTACCGAAGGTAAGAGAAAGTTGTGTGCTGTGCGACAGTCACACCAGATTTTTTTCCAATTAATTTATTTCTTAATAATAAAATTATATTTGTCTTTTTTATTTCAAATTAATTATCATAAATTATTTCTTAATATTTTAGTGAAATATTTAAATTACCTCAAAATTAAGATTTTTAAAAGAAATATGATTAAATTAATTTATAAAAGATAAAAAATTTCTTAAATTTTTATTAATTTTCCATTAAATAATTAGTATGTCTGACAATTTCTTATTTAAAGTGTTGGATATTAAACAGATATAAAATTTTATTAACATAGTCTTCAGCATCTTTGAGGATTTATTTGACAAGAGAGAGAGCGCTGTGCCAAATACAAAATTAAAAGGGCGGAAATAAAATGTCATATTGAATATACGCGTACATGTACTGTATATACAAACGCATATCATTTTTATTAAATAATTTATTTTAGATTCATCCTTGACTATTTAAATTTATAAATATTTTGGAAAAGAAAAAAAAATTAAACTAAAAAATTTTTATTTATATTTGAGATAAAAATATCGTAATGAAAATAATTGCACGAAATAAATAAAAATCCATATTTAATTTTAATTTTCTCTCACATAAATGTATATACAAGTTGTGCCTTTCACAACTTGGCCCTGGCGGGCGGCGTCTCTGGACGTAATCAGTAGTTTTCGCAATAATTTTGAACCCAAAAGTTTTATGCCTAACTAAAAAGCATTAAGAAAAATTAATATTTCTAGGAAATTTATCCCCTCCCCTACATTTATTTCTCCTTTTGTAATTTCAGGGAGGGAGTCGGGTTCGACCTTAACGATCCTGTGTGCAATAACATTTTTACTTTCTCTTACCTATATGTATATGTTAATATACATACTTGGATTCATGTCAAAAATTCGATGTCGAGATTTTGATGGATATACACGTTTTGAGGTTCCCTGAATCCAAAAAAGTGGTTTTCGCGATATGGTCTGTCTGTGTGTGTTTGAACAAAATATCTCAAGAACGAAAAGTGCTAGGAGATTGAAATTTTATATTTAAGTTAGGCACCCCCCTGGCACGTGACACGAAACTTTTGAACAAAATCGGCCAGAGAGTACTAGAACTTTACTGATGTACTTTTTCAGTGTTTTTCGATTTTCTCAAAATTCGCTAAAACGATTTTGTTTTAAATTCAAAAATCAATTATTTTTTAGATGCTCTTTAAAATGTATATTCTCATTTTGCCCTGAAAATTGTTTGAAGACCACTTTACTCTTGTACTTCATAGGAAAGATAGGAGAAATGGTTGCCATGGTAATAAAATATTTCCCCATGTTTCTAAATTTTACATCTTGAATTCTAATATATCGCTGGAAACTAAATATATGTCGACACAAAAATTGTGGTGTGACAAACACAGAACACAACTTTCCATTACCAAAGGTAAGAGAAAGTTGTGTGCTGTGCGACCAGTCACACCAGATTTTTTTTTTAATTTGATAATAAATAATGTCATAGGATTTGACGAGAAAATTGAACAATCCCATTCTCTATTCTTAAGAAAAAAAAAAAAGTAAAAAATTTTCCCTTAAATGGTCAACTCTCGATGATGTGGCCTTAAAAGTTCTACAATTTCTTTTATTCCGGCATTTGATTTTTCTTTCTTTAATGTTGCCAAAAAGAAAAAAAAAAAATTCTCTGCCTTATATAAAATTACAAACATTAATTTTCACTCTAAGATAAATTTGTTATTTTTATAAAGGACAGATTATTTTAGAATATTAAAAAAATTGTATCGAACTCTGCCAACTTAGTGAGCCAAGTTTTTGTTTACAGATTTAACCTCCTTAAAGCTAATTACTATACAAATAGTAAGCAAATTTATTTATGATTTATTTTTATAGGTCAAAAAAATATTATTTATGCATATTTAATATTATTATAAATATTAACAAAATAAATATAAAATAAAATTGAATTTATTGAAATATGATATATTGGAAAATAAAAAAAGGTGGGGGAGTAATCAAATTGGTAGTGAAAAATTCAGTTGGGGGTCCGATCGACAGAGCGCATGCGTCGTTATGATACAGTTCTATGTGTGGGAGGATCAAAAAAGTTGAGCAGCTCTTAGTGCGAATCGGAACTCCCTATGGTATCAACTAGAGGAAGATCTACATCTTGAAATTAATTTTGTTTTTAATCACTCGACTGTGAAAGAAATTTGGCATTGACAATGCCTAATCATAAAAAGACAAAGGTATTCATAATTTATTTTATCGACAACCGCTTTAAACCGGATATATATACAAATTATATATATATCTTTTCGTATATATATAATTAAAGCGGATAAAAGTTTTTAAATTAAGAAACTAACTAAAAAAAGTTACGAAATGGGTCGTGCGATCTAATTTTACTCGGCTCTCTTTTAATTTGATAACTAATTTATTTCTTATCTATTTTTATATAAATTAAAATCGAAATTTTAAACATTTGTTAATATTTTTTTTTCTGTTTCAGAAAGGACACAAGAATAGGAAAGATAACCACCGTGATAGCAATGAGAAAAAAGAAATTGAGAATGACGCGAAACAATGTCCGTACGTCATTCAGACTTCGCCGGTCATGGGAAGGTATATTAAATATTTATTTTTTAATTATTTAAACTTGTAGAAGCGTTTAAGGCCAACGATCATGTTCTGTTTTTATTTACTTTCATTTCAAACATAGCTTAATTAAACTCAGCCGACCCCTGGCAGCATCTTGGGAATTTATTTTATTTCAAGTCAGAGAACTCGGCTGATTTATTTTATTTAATTCTTGTTTATCCTACATATTTACAATAAACACGCAGGAATAGCCAACCCCTCTCCCTGGGGCTCAAAAGCGCCCACTATTGCTCTATCAGCGACATGATTCCCGGAAACTAAATTAAAAATGCTATTTTTTAACAAATGAGATTTACACCACATCAATATAAATTAGTAAAATTTTAATGTAAAATAAATATTTTGATCATTTTTGGAAAATTCAATATTAATAATTAATTGATTTGAAAAAAATATTAAAACCTGAATCTAAAAAAATAGTTAATTCTGATAGTGTTTATTATTATATTAAAATATCATGTTTCCCCTCATTGCGCCCTCAATGTTTATAGAAAAACTTTCCAAAAAGTTGGCTGGAGTTACTTTTTAAGCGTCTATTCATGAGGGTATTATTTTGAAATTACCATAACAAAATTTTCTATAAGTAATCTTGGTTACATACCTGTACAAAACCCACCAATAAAATTAACTTTTGCATTAGAATTGTAAAGTAAAAAATTTCGGGAGTGAAAGATTTTTGTAATATAGACCTATATATCGAGGCGAGTGGAAAGTTTATTATTCTGAGTTGAAGACAATCATCCAAATCAGTGTTTTCTCCACCTGAGGAAGGAAACAGGAGCCCATCTCAGTATACTTCTTTGAAAGTTACTTCCAGGAGTAATCAAAACTTCTGGCACATTGAAAGAATAAAAACCAGTATAAATATTTAAAATTTTAACCAATGAAGTACGTGGCTGTTGATTTACTGTACATACAAGGAAGGAAGCAGGAGCAGCCAAAAATTAAATCTTCCGACTTCCTTCCTTGTATATTTAAAATTTTACTAGAGAACAAAATAAATAAATAAATAAAATAAGACAAAAATATAGTAAAGCATAAATTTAAATAATCCAACAATTAACAAAAAATATGAATAAAAAAGTCAAACTTACTTTTGCCAAAAATGCCTTCTTTTGAGCCAAATTTTATAATTTATTGGGGAACATAAGGAAGTGCAAAATTTTTCTTTATAAATTAACATTTTTCTATGCTATTTATTATTTGTACTATTGTATTATACATGTTTTATTTTAATATTTTTCTCATACACATATTTTGTTTCTTTTGGAGTTGGAAATTAATCAGTAGGCTAAACTAAAATTCAGGCCTAGCAATTTTATATTATTTTTTTCCCACTCCATTGAAATTTTATTCCGGATGTATTATTTTGAATTAAATTTAAATTTTATCTAGTCACCTACCAATATTTAGTTAGGACTATATTTCTTTCTAATACATATATATTATTTTTTTAAATACCAATGCCCCTTGAAGACTGGAATTCCTAGGTTCGATTTCCGGGGACGTTTGGTCAAATATATTTGTTAAATATTCCTTTATATTTTTTTTTATTTATGCATTTTCCGGGTCAAATTTTTCACTCTAAATGTTTGCTTTTTGTAGGTACCTGATAGCATCTCACAAATTATCTCCTGGGGAGATGATCATTAATGAAGAAGCCTTGGTGGTTGGACCTTGCCAAGGATGTCCTGTTATGTGTTTAGGCTGCTATACTAGACTCTCAGACCCTCTTCCTCTTCTTACCAGGTAAGGCAAATAATCATCGTTAATATGATTATAAAAGAAAAAATCTAAACCACTCGCAATTCAGAATTTATGGCGTAAGGCCTTTATAATTTTTAGCCTTTATTTAGTTCAAAATCCAGCAACCTCTTAATATATGTATTTTTTTTAAAGATTATAACTCTTACTTAAATATTTGAATGAATAAAAAATCTGGTGTGAATGGTCGTACAGCACACAACTTTCTTATCTTCGGCAATTGAAAGTTGGAAAGTTGGTGCTTGTCACACCAGATTTTTTGTGTCGACTTATACTTAGTTTCCGACATGAAGCCAATATTTCACCATTCAATTTATTGTGAAAAGAACTAAATTTCAAACTAAAAGGGATACCCTCTCTTTTAATGGCAATTTTAAGAAAAGCAATTAAACAGGCATTTAAAAGCAATAAAATCTCTTTCGGGGAAATTTAAATAAATGTTTTGATATTTTAACTGGAATAGACATTCGGAGAATTTAGGATTTTTTAACGATAAATTTAATGAATTTCAAGTGAAATATCAAAAAATGTGGGTTAAGGGAATTACTCAAAAACGAATAAACTCTATAAATACAAAATTTTATAAGAATTGGAAACAATAAAAGTTCCAAAGGGGAGCCCTCTTTTGAATCAAAATTCACATGCAAATTCTCATAGAGATTTAACATTGGCTCTATGGAAGGAACAACTGAAAATGAATTTGAAAAATCTGCAATACTAATCAGTAAAAATTACTTCAAACTCTTTTGACGAAAGATTTTGCTTATTTCAACTGTCAGGGAGGGTATCTGACATAAATATAAAATTTCAACCTCGTAGCTCATTTCTTTTATTCTTTAAATCGTTACACTAATACACACAGACAGATCATGTTGCAAAAACCAATTTTTTGGGCTCAGGAGACTTCAAAACATGTATTTCCATCAAAATCTCGACATCGAATTTTTGACATGATTGCAATACTTTCTTTCTAACCCTCGGTGACCTGATGACGGCTGCAGAGTTAGCATCCGAAACGTTGTAATTATTGTAATTAATAACGCACTTTTTATAATATTATTTGCTACCATGATTAAACAAAGAAAAAAAATACCTTTTTATTTTGCATAATAAATATTAATTAGTAAGATGATTTGAAATTACAAATTAGTAAAGAAAAAGAAAAAAAATTTAAAATTCTTTTGACTTAGTCAAAATTTTTAACAAATGTGATCTTCTCATTGCATTAAAAATAAATTTATTGTGAGAGATAGAAAAAAAAGCGATTTTGTAAATATTTAAACAGAATCTGTTTTAACTTTTCACATTGTCACATTCAGTTAAAAACAATTAAATTGATCTAAATAAACATACATCATTCTTTAATTTATAAAAAAAAAATTGGAATGAATTAAACACATAACAGTTCTCAGTTATAAACATTTATTTTTCTTATTATATAAGAGATCGGGATAAATGCCAAAAGGATCATTCATGTCAATCAAAATCGCCGTAGAATTGTTTCGGAGAGAGAAAAAAAAGAATAAATATTTTCATCACATGAAAATGGTTAATGGGAGAAGTTTTATTTTATTATTATTTACTAGCCGCGCCGCCAGCCCTCAGCGGGCGTCGCGCCTAGGCTCTGGCAGGCGGCGTCTCGGGACTTGATTAGTAGTTATCGCCATAAATGTATTTTAATAAATTTTTGATCTTAATATGAAAATCTCACCTTAATATAAATAAAAGATTTAATAATTTTAATTATTATTAAAAATATTAAAAAATTATTTTATTAATAAGAGAAAATATAATTATTAGGAGAATTTTAATTATAGACCACATTTTATTTAATAAATATTTAATACAAAAATGTGGTCTATAATTAAAAATTCTTCTAATAATAATATTTCAAACCACAAAAGCTTTAATAAACACATTCGAGAAAATATAATGTTTTTAACGATGTTGATGTGAGATATTCTGTTTAGATATAGAGATTTCGGCCACTCATTCTGTGGCCTCTTCAGGTAAATTCAGCTAAGATTATAAAGGTTCTTACATCTGTGACAATTGAATGTTTCAATTTTAATTGAGATTGTCACAGATGTAAGAACCTTTATAATCTTAGCTGAATTGTACCTGAAGAAGGCCACAGAATGAGTGGCCCAAACGTTGTAATTTTTTATAAATAAACCACAGTTAAACCGAAAATCAAATTCTTTTACTAATGATAACACGTGTGATCCCAATTATAATAGGTATTACTATAAAAAACATAAATATCCATCAAAATCTCGACATCGAATTTTTGACATGATCGCAATACTTTCTCTCACTATATATTTCATATATAGGGTAAGAGAAAGTAAAAATTATAATAAAAGCATGAGCCGTAACAATAACATTATAAATTTGTGAAAGTGAAAGCCTAAACTCCAAAATTCTAATATCTTCATACTTTTCTATGGGAGAAATCGTAACTTCAACAATTAATAACTCTCTTAATGTATTTGGAAGTTATATAGTCTTGTCATCCTCAAAGTCAAATTAATAACTCGAAAAGTTATAGAAATTACGGGACGAAAATAATTTTCCTGTAATCCCTAGAAGATCCTCTTTAAAGATATAAAATTTGGTTTCGACATTCTAACGGGAAGTTGCCCAAATAGATCGTTACAGACAGACACAAAGACGTCAGCGAATTATATTATAGGTATATATAATTGGACCATGTTATAGATGAAAGGCGCCATTATGATCGAAATTGAGATAATACCGCCATCTTGTAGGGAAAAAGAAGATCTACTCTTTTATTTAAGTCGCAACATAATTACTCTGTACACATTTTTTGTATAAAACAAGAGAAAAAGTCTGCTTTTGGGTTTGTTTACAATTGTGCAAATGAAATGGCCTTTATCTCCGATTTATCTTAATGGCGCTTGGTTCCTTCGTGCATAACATAGTCCAGTTATGATAATACATTTTTTTTGATTATAATGGAAAGCCCCTAGAGTAAAAAACTTTGGAGGTCAAACGGTTGGGCGTTAAACGATAATAACAACTTATGTTTCCAGATGCGAGCGATGTGCAAGTCCAATGTGTAGCTCCAAATGTCCAGGGGACAGAACTCGATTCGGACACACAGCCGAAGAATGTAATCTTTTAGAAAAATATTCCATCATGTCCTCCTGTAAGGATATGAATATGCTCCTGAACACGTATCACGTTATAGTGCCTCTAAGGTGTCTTCTTCTTAAAGAACATGATCCAGATCGTTGGAAAATTATTTGGGTGAGTATCCATTTTCCAAAATAAATTAAATGATTAGAAATTGATTTCAAAATTAGTTAAGCGTGAGGTAGATTTATAATAATAATTTTTCAAGCTCAACAAAAGAAACTTAATTATCAACAAAATAAAATTTAGAGGAGATTATACCCCATCATGAGTAAATTTATTGTCTGTTTTGTTGACCATACATCTATTCATTACAGACAGATAGACTTTATCTTACTTATACACTCTAGCCCAAAAAAATTTTTTTTCTAAATAAAATCCAGTTTTTTAATACTCGGATAAGATTAATAATGTTTATTTTGATGTACAGTCGAGGCCACAAGTGCCTGATGTGCTCGAGAGTGGAAGAGTGGAGTCTTGAGTCAACCCAACCAATAGATAAATAAATCATTTTTTTTTTTTAATGCAATTGAAGGGGAAAAGTTTCTTTTAAGCATTTTGGTTCCCTAAACTGAAGGCTTCCCTCTCGAGCACACCAGGAACTTGTGTCGTCGACTGTACTTAAGAAGGGGATATTTTCACCTCTCTTCTCTAAATTTTGGTTTAGAACGACGATTTGAAAAAATTAAAATTTTTTCTATGAGATGTTGTCGTATTTAATTTCATTAACTCATAAATGAAAGAAATCAGAAAAATTAGAACCAAAATTACATAATAATAAACAAAGTTTTTTCATTATTTAATTAAATAATAAAAATTTAATTCTAGAAAAATTTATTAATTCAGACCAAAAATTTCTATTAAAATAATAATAAATATAACAAGATAAATAAATATTCATACTAAAGAAGTTACTGTTTTATGGCTGTGGAGATTTAATCAGGATTCGCAGAAACTTTGCAGCCAGGAGATTAAATTAAAAAAATATTTTATTTTATTTTTATTCGCCGACGTTTAGGTCGTCAATCACGACCTTCATCAACGCAAATATTGTCAATTATACAAGATCTTAGTTATTTTAATAGTCATTGTAATCCTAAGCAATAAATATGTACAAAAATTATTTATTACTTGCTACTCGGATGAATCAGAGACGCCGAGTAGCAAGTAATAGATAATTTTTGTACATATCAGAGTAAAAATAAATTGTTTAGGATTACAATGAATAATTAAAATACCTTAGATCTTGTATAATTTACAATATTTGCCTTGATGAAGGTCGTGATTGACGACCGAAACGTCGGTGAATAAAAATAAAATAAAATATTTTTTTATTTAATCTCCTGACTGCAAACAAAGTTCCTGCGAATCCTGATCAAATATTCATAATTTGTATTGTACAAAAATTAATAGGAAAATAAATATATGTCCGGTTTTGTTGCTACTGAGTGTACATTTTTAGAGAAAATTCCAATTTTTATTCCGGACTTAATCGTTTTGGCCTCTGAACAGTTCTTTGGGTTGGCGAATTGGAAAACGCATTAAGCCCAATTGAAAAATTAATACAAAAGTCAAACTTTATTTTTTAAAAGAATGTAAAATTTTTTTTTCTTTATGTGCTGTAAATCTTTTTAGCTTATTAATTAAAGAAATTTCAGTTTGCACTCTCGTACATATGGAAAAAATTTATTAGAAAATTTATAGCATTCATATGAAGCAGGCAGGCAATCCGCTTGAGGCTGGTTGTTTCCGGGACATAAATAAATACTATTAATATACTCTTGAAATAAAAAGTATCTGAATATAAATTTTATAGCTAAGAAAACGATTAAATATTAATTAAATTTTAAGGCCTCAGGCCGTCTTCAAAGCCCAAAGATCTCGCTTTTTTGTTATATTTATTCTAAAAAAATTAAATTAAACATATTTTAAAATAATAGAGATAAAAAAAATAAAATTAACTTGTAAATATTTATTTATATATATAGTCACCAAAAAATAATCTTAAATTTAAATCAAATTATTTACTTTAAATTATTTTAATCCTTTTTTTTTTTTTTTTAATCTCTTTTTTTCCCCACTCCCTTGTTTTGAATACCAGTCCTAAGCTTATTCTAATAAAGAAGTATTTTTTTTAGGTGATTTTATATATAAACTGTAAAAAATTTTAGTAGCTAGTAGAGAAAGTTTTGAAAAAATTAAATTCTTGCTTTTTTTTTTAATGCATTAATGTGTGTAATGCTTTCTAGTGCTCTTTTTTTTAAGATTTTTTTTTTTTTTTTTAGACAAATTAAAATTAAATATGAGAGAAAATGAATTATTATTTTTTTTTAATTGCCAACAAATATTTCATATAAAATTTAATAAAAATTTTTTAATAAAAAAAAAAAGTGAAAGAGAGTTATGCAAATTCTGAACCACCCATTATATGATTATCATGATATGATTCTTCTACATGCAAAAAAATTAATTAAGAAAATATAAATAAATAATTTCTAAAATTGAGGTTAGAGATGCGAATTTTTCAATTGTTTTTAATTAAAAAAAAAAATAAATAAATAAAAATAAATACTTTCTCTCTATATAGCCTATTTCATATATGGGCCTTATTACGCATTAGTGTGTCAAGTGCCAAAAAAATTAAAAATTGATTCAAGCACGGAATATTGTTTCAAATGCTATAAATAATAGTATTTTTTATGAAATATGTCCTAAAAAAATTTATATTTAAAGTTACTTGCACAATTGACAAAAAAAAAAATGATATACTGGTATAATCTAATCAAAACAATGTAAATAATGTTTAATGTTAATTTTCTCAAATTAACTTGACGCTTGACACACTAATGCGTAACAGGGTCCATATAGGGTGAGAGAAAGTAAAAATATTATAATGATTTAGGGATAAAATTTTATAACTGAGGGAACAATTTGGTAGAAGACACTTTGAGATTTCCTAGTGGGGGTACAAGGGCGGATTCAAGGGGGGGAAGGATAATTACCCCCCCCCCCCCCCCCCGAGATTAAAAAAAAATACTTTTTTTCGCAAAAAAATTTATTTTTAATGTAAAATTTTAAATATTAATACTTAAATTTGATTTGTATTTATATTCTGGCAAACAAGTACAGAATACGCTTTTAAATTGCCGAAATTAAGAAAAAATTGCGTGCTGTGCGATCAGTCACACCAGATCCCCCCCCCCCCCCCTGAGAAACACCTCTGGATCCGCCCTTGTGGGCGTAGCTTGTCAGAGCTTTGCGTGCGCCACTATCTATCGCGTTAATTGCAGAATTATACAGTAGGCCTATAATTAAAAAAGCTACACACACGGACATTATTTTGCTTTCAAAAAACATTAAATAAAAATACTTGATTTCGAGTAAATTGTAATTTACCCGAAATAAAAAGTAAATTAATACATGAACATACAAAAATTAAAATTTTTTACGATCATTTATCCTTAAAGTAAAATGATTAATTTTTTTATGCTACTTAAATTCTGATTTTTTTTTTAAATAGTTTCAACTTCTCTTACATTTTGGCATGACTTCAAACAAGAATTTCATTTGCGTCTAGTAAAAGTAGATCGATTGTATTTAAAATGAGTAATATAATATTTTTAAACAAACGAGTTAAAGACGAAAGGAACAAATGAAAGTTTTACCCGAGTATTTTATAAACAGACACATTGTTGTTGTTGTTGTTTTTCTTTTACTATTCAACCTCCTTATTCTTTAATTAATATACTTATATATTTGTATACATAAGTTTGTTGATACATTTTTAGAAATTAGTGTCTCTAGTCAGCTGTTGTAAGTACCTAGCTGGCTAAGTAGTATAGATGCATTTGTTGATGGTTTGGTGACGATACGAATGTAATTGATGTACAAATACAGTACCTATAATCTGTGAGAGATCCAGACACTCCGATCTGCATGATGTAAATAATCAAGATAATCTTCTGGCGTGAATTAGTAAACATTAGAGATTTTTTTTTAGATGTAATTATTATTTAATGATATTTTTTTTTTGTGAACTTTATCAGCGTTAATTGTCCAGGATGAAAAAAGTAGCCTATCTTCGTATGAAAAGGTTCGATCATCTTCATCTACATGTCGAGATACTAAATAAAATGGTAATAGAGATATCAAGAAATAATTGGAATTTATAATTATTTTTTATCTATTAATTTTCCTTTCAGTTATTTTTAATTTTTTTTATTAGTTTGGATTTTTTTGAAAATAATTTTGGATTTTTGATTGGTGGAGATCTCCAGTTTTATCCAAATATTCTTCTGAATCAGAAAAATCAAAATATTTATATCTAGGAAAAAATACGAGCGCTTTATCCACCATACTAGAGCTCTGAATAGATAGGTATTTGCAGCCGCCATTTTTAGTCCAATTGACATCAGGAACAGTGTATAGCAAGATGTCAGAATATTATGTTTCTGTTTCTCTCAATTATTAAAAAAAAAAATCATTTTGTGGAGTTATAAAAAATATTTTAAAGTTGCCAGATTGTAAACAACTCTTTCAAACAAACAAATTCAAACATTACAAATTATAAGTAAATATGAGGTTAAGTTGATAAATAATTATTTATATTTTTTACGCTGAAAACCTTATAAATAATAATATATTTTCAAAAACCCTGCATTATTTTTTTAAAAACTAGCAAATTATTTAAAAAATAAAAAATGCCGGCTGTATCTTTACAGTGGCTTTCAATTTTTCAGATGATTTCTCCATTCCTTCATCCGAGTCATTATTTATTGATTCCTAAAAATGATACAAATATTTTATTATTATATTATTAAATGTTTAAAAATAAGTACAAGTGTAAGTTTATAAGCAAATAAAATAGTTTTTGTTGCGTTTGTCAGACATTTTCACGTTCAAATTATTCTGAGGATAAATCTAAAAAAAAGTGATAAAAAATTTAACAAGCCTATATATTTTTCTCAGAAATTTGTATTAATTACTTATCGTTTAAAAAATTTAAAATATAATTCTAAATTCTAAAGCTCTACTAAATTTTCATTTTATGTACAAAAATTTTCAATTATGTTCTTTTGTACGTAAATATTATACGTAAACAAAAAATGTGGTGATTTAATGACAATTCCTTTTACACTTGGAATGAAAATCATATACTTTAATCACAGAGAATATAATTTTTTTATATTTATAGTAAAAACACAAACCAGGATATGATAGTTTTTAAGCTGCAAAACGGGGTACAGCTTGAAAATTGAACTAAAAATGACGACTGGGAATACTCACTCATCTTTGTAGAGCCTTAACCATACACAGTATTTATATTTATATACGTATAGCTAATGGTGGTCAGTCTGACCAACTTTCCGTTGGAATTTCGAAATGAAATTTTGCACCCTTAAAGATTTAGTAGAAATCTAGAAAAATTAATCGAGTCACCAAATTGAAAATTTCCCAATTGAAAAGCATTGCAATTAAACCCAATCTCTTCGTATGAATAATTAAAAGCTAATTAATTTCTAATATTAAAATAAAATATTTATAAATTATTAAAACTTTTAAATAAAAAAATCATAAATTTTTTTTTCAAATTAAGTTTGTATTTCTTAATAAGCCATATATATATGCGAAATAAAAAAAAATTGTCAAAGGAAGAAATGAAACGGGTTCCCCGCTGGCGGGCCTAGTATTTAATTAATATGTTTAAAAAATGACGATATTTATTCCAGAAGTAGAAAAACTGTTAAAGTCGGAGTGGGAATTTTCGAAAATGGAAGGCACTAAACAAATCAAAGATCCAAACTATCAAAAATTAATATACGCTATTTGTTATGATAACTTATTATGCATTATGAGGATAAATCAAAAAGTAAAAGGATCATTTATAAATCGACGTACTTTTTTATTTGTTTTAAGTTCTTTTTCGACACCATTAAACCATTCTTATTTATTTCAAATGATTTTTCTAATATTTTCTCTCTGAGCCACGGACTCTTGGTACTAAACAATTAATTTTTTTAGGGCCAGTCGCTTCTCTTCTAATTAACTAGCTATCCCTCGGATAAGCTGACTTTCGAACATTCCTATGAAGTTAGATGGCGGGAAAAATTTGTATCTAACTTCATCGGAATGACTGTAGGTGGCGCTGACGTCGTTATATATAAGATGCACGTAAAGGTCTCTAAGAGGTTAGTTCACTTGAGTCGGAACAAGTGCACAGTACTTGAAAACGACTGCAGAATAAGCAGTCGAAACGTTGTACACTATTTATATTTTTAATAAATAATTAATACAAAATGTTGGCTATAATTAAAAACTCCCATAATAATAATAATAAAGCATTGTTTATTTATTTTTTTTTTAATTTTTCAATTTTTATTAAAAAATTAATTAGCTTTAATTAATTAATTTTAATTTTTAAAAATTTTTATAAATGATGCCTTAATTAAGTTGCTAACTTTACAAAACTTTACCTCAGATAGCTAATTATATATGAAAAAACTCATTTTTTTAAACTCGAATGTTAAGCGTGTTCTTGTTTACTATATGGATTGATGATTTTCTATCGGTCGGATAAGTTTGCTAGTTGACTAGATGTGAAGCAACCTGCCCTTAGAAAAATTCTAAACTTTTTGATTTTAGCCTTGTATTATTTTATAAATATATATAGAGTAAATAACGAGAAACGAATTTATTAATGGATAAAAAAAAGCAATTTGGTCCTCGTTATTTTGGTTAGACATCGATAAAAATAAATAATTTAATATTAGGCTATACTTTATTATTAGTGAATATAAATATAGTGCGATCGCTTTCGGAATATCATAGAATTATGGCCTTACCTCTCTCCTATAGAAGAAAAAAAAAACAGTAGCAGTATGGAAAATAATTTTTACTTATATTCCGAAAACGACCTGACTATAGTATATATTAAAGAGCGGTTCTTTAACAGACCTCACAACCTTTTGATTCAAATTTATCTAAAAATTTTTAAATAATTATTTTTTATTTATTTTAGTTTTAGTGATGGACTTTTTTTTACATTTATTATTGGTAAGTATTTATTGATCATTGTTAGATTTTAAATCGCTCTAAATTTTTTTCAGATAAAAATATAAAACGACGAATTTTTTAATGATAAATTTTAAAATGCATTTTAACTAAAATTATTAAACTTTATTTATAGTCTATGGAGGCTCACAACAATATTCGTAAAAAAATCCCTTCAATATGGAAAAAAAATCAAATTATGGTTGTCGATCGGATTTGTAAAGAATGGGGAATGAAGCAGTTCTCAGAAGAACAAGTTCATACTATTTGTGGCATTCTTGAGGTAAAAGAGAATTATTTTATAAAAAATTTAAGAAGGGCAGACTCTGGTCAGTGATCTTGGGAGTGGGGGCTCAGTTGACCTATCAGTAAAATAAATATACCTACAAAATAATATTTGTAGTTGAAATAAATAATCTATATACAAATATATAAGTATATAATTCGCTAATGTACGTCTATCTTTCAATTTAAGCAACTTCCCGTTGGAATTACGAAACAAAATTCTATATGCTTAAAGAGAACCTTCTAGCAATTCGAGAAAAATTATTTTCGTTCCGAAATTCCTATAACTTTTAGGAGTTACTTGTTAAAGATTTCTAATTTGAAACACTTAATCGTGCGGAAGGGGGGGGGGCAGAATTGGCCACCCCTTGTCTACAGAATATATTATTTTCCCCCGAAGAAATCACTGACCAAAGAGTCCCAGTCTTTGAAAGCAAAACAAAAATTCCTATAAGACAATATTTTTCAGGTGAATTCGTTTGAAGTCGGTCGATCTGAAGTAAGCGTCCGAGGATTGTTTCCGACAGCTTTCTTTCTTGCCCATGATTGTGTTCCGAATACAAATCATACTGATGATACTCATTACCGAATGTCGATCCGAGCTTCCGTCACAATCGAAGTCGGGCAACCAATCACCTTGAGTTACGCTTACACTTTCCAAGTAATTAAAATTAAAATATCTAATCAAATACAAAAGTTTCAAATTTTTAATGAATTTGAATAATTTTAATTTTTTCAAGAGCCGTAGTTAAAAACTTTTAATTCAGTGTGAGGGGGGGGGGGGGCTCCTTATAAAGAATAAATCACAAAGAAATTATCAATATGAGTAGAGTATATAATAAAATAATATTTTTTGATGA
Organism: Euborellia annulipes; assembly: GCA_023213315.1. Classification (NCBI taxonomy): domain Eukaryota; kingdom Metazoa; phylum Arthropoda; class Insecta; order Dermaptera; family Anisolabididae; genus Euborellia; species Euborellia annulipes. Next base: position 127,769 of record JAKCPI010021377.1, read on the forward strand.
TTTAAAAATTTTATTTATTTAATTCTAAATTTCTTTCTCTAAATTTTTATTTTTATATGTATGGGTCATTCGAACTGCAAGTCAATACAGTTCCTGCACGACATACATCAACTATTTTACATAGGGATTTATGTTTGTTTTTGAGTTACTTAGGCTCCCCAAATACTCAAAGATGTCAAAATTTTGTGATATTATTAATTGTGCTTGTAAAGGATATAAATTTTCTAAAAATATCTAATAAGGAAAATAATAGATAAATTAGAAATTTTTACCTTAACCTAAGGGGACATATACTGCCTAGGTGCGTTATGGATCTGTGAGATCCGCAGGGATCAAATTTGAGAGTATTTGTTATTTTTTTATTAGGGGTTTTCTTGGATATTATTGTACAGTGAGGCATGGGGGTCCGCAAGATTTTTTGCAGGGGGGGCAAGTCACTTCCAGATAAGTTAAAAAAAACGTACTTTGATATTAATGATGTTATACATCTCTTAGTATTTAAAGCTTTCTCACCGGGATTGATGTATACTGAGAAAGGTTTTTTTTTTGTTTTTATACATTTTTTTGTATCATTTTGATTTTCCAGGGGGGGCAAGTGCCTGGTTGCCCCCCCCCTGCGGACGCCCATGCAGTGAGGGACAATATTAAGTTCCATCCGTGCGTTTTCTACTTGTGATTATTTCATTGTTTTTATAAAAGAAAATGAAAATCTTTATTGGAATTTTCTAGGTTTGAACCATGAAAGTTTCCATTAAAAAATATATAATATTTTTTTAAAAACAATGAAATAATCACAAGCAGAAAACGCATGGGTGGGACTAAATATTGTCCCTCACTGTACATAAAAAAAAGGAAGAAAACGATGTTAAATAAATATATTCTATAATTAGAGAGAAATCGATAGGAAAATCAAAAAATTGTAGGAATCGGGTTCTATATTAAAGGGAAAAATCGATAATGAAATAAAAGTGGAAAAGAGTGAGATAGTCGGGAAAAAAAGTTATTTATATAGATTATTGGAGTATTGGGGAAAAAGGGGAAAAAATATAAATAATATAATAAATTGTAGGTTCTAATTATATTCAAATGATTGATAAATTAAAGAAATAAATTTTCTCGGGGAGGGAGGAAACATTTCTTTCTGAGGAGGGTATATTGAATAAGATTATGAAAAAAATAAAAAAAAAATGGTCGGAAAATCGGTTCGGTTTGAAAAAAAAAAAGGGCCCTATCTACAGCAGAGATTCAACCACTCAATATCATAGAGAAATATTACGAGTGCAAACATTTTGATATAAATGAATAAAAAAAATAACAAATACAAATTTGACAGATCTCACAGATCCCTAACGCAGTATGTCACCTTTCGAAAAGTCAAAAGAACACTCAAGTGTGACGCCTATCAAGCTAGGAGGGTACTGTGATGGGTAATCTCCCACTCCAAAACAATAGAGCTCGCTATACGGCTATATATGAAGCTAGTGGATCTCACAGATCCAGCGCGACTAACCGAGTATAAATCATCCTATCTCCCTGACTACGGTTCTTTAGAAGCGTTAAAATAAATACAAATTTTATAAAGTGATGTTCAAGACAACAGTAAGCTATTGCCTTAACTAATTCACTTCAATTCGTAGCCTACTTTTAAAAGACGTCAGCACTTGAAGGAGTCAAAGTTCTTCGACTGCGAGTGTCGTCGATGTCAAGATCCTACAGAGTTAGGAAGCTATGCAGGCGCAATAAAATGTCCTCGGTGTCAGACGGGTAGGATGCTCTCGACGGCCCCATTGGATCCAAATGCAACCTGGGCTTGCGATAGGCTCTGCATAGACTCCACCCTTTCAGCCGCAGCCGTCTTACGTCTCATGAAAAGGTTTTTTGAGAAATTAATTTGCGCTTTAATTAAATAGCGGTTTCTCTTTGCACAAATACCCTAAAAATTTTTGGAAAATTGTGCTTATAATTGCGTTAAAACCAAAACCATTTTATTTATTTATTTATTTCGTGGCTTGGTGCACTGAGGTAGGAAATCACTCGGTAATGAAAAGCCAATTTTTCATTATTTTATTTTATTTGTTATTGTTAAAAGTTTTATATTTATTAGATGGTTGAATATTTTTGTTCAAATTAACCAAAAACTAGTTGGTAAACAAATAATTCATATTTATTTCCATTATTTGACTTTATTAAAAGATATTTTTTGTTAAAAGCACAAAAATACTGACCCTTATTGTTCAAAGGATTTGAATTGGATTCAGCCTATTTTACAAAGCTGAAACTAATAAACTCGTTGATTGCTTGAAGGTTTACTTTTAATGATTTTTCTAGTATTCAGAAATTTTAAAACAAATTTTAGACAATATTTAATATCGGAAATTTAATGAGGACCGTAATGAAGATATTATGTAAGGAACTTGTAATGATGAAGAATTTGTTCCGTTCTTGTGATGTTTGAATTTTTTTTAGGCCTGTTGATGGTTCAGTATGTAACCGAAAATGTTAAAAGTTTGCAATATCAGTCGCCGGTGCTCATTAAATTTCCGATATATTATCTAATATTTATTTAAATATTTCCGAATACCTAAAAAAACCAACAAATTTTATCAGAACAAAAGTTTTTTTTTTTTTTCAAATAATTAAAACAAAACAAGAGCTAAAACAATTTTTTATTTTAATTTGTTTTAATAAATCTTCTAGAGATTTCAGAAAATTATAAAATTCAAAACAATCTGTTTCAATCTATTTAAAATGGTCTTCTTAACTTTGAGAAATCAAAAAATAATACTAGGGTAATTCAATAAATTTCTTTCTTGAAAAAAAAGAGATTTCAGAAATGCAAATATGACTCATTTTAAATAAATAACTGAGAAAACAAGAGTAAAATTAACTAGCTCACTTGCTAAGTCTATTAATGAGAGTCAGGGGTTATAGACTTTTGACCTTTTTATTATTATTGCCAAAATAAATAAAATTTCAATTTAAAATTACAAAAACGTTAAACTCAACTATTTCAAAGAGTGTGTTAAACAATCAAATATTAAATTAATTAATAAAATGATCGGGAATAAAAAAAAAAATTTTAAGCCCTGGGAGGTTTGATTAAAGACGAATCCCACTGGGTTCGCAGGTGGTTTGGGGACTGATTGACTGATCCTCTCCTACGCAGTGTGGATACCGAAGCTGAGGCTCTAGACTGCAATGACATACCAGCCCTTGAAGGATTCCTGATGAAGATAAACAAATTTCTTCATCCTACTCATTACCATTGCCTGGCAACAAAACATGCACTTAGCCAACTCTACGGAAAAGCATCTGGCTATCTTCTCCATGAGTTGACGATGGAACAATTAAAGAGGAAATTATATATCTGCCGGGAGTTGATCGAGATATTAAATATTATCGAACCTGGATACTCCAGACTTAGAGGTAAATTATGGCATTTCTTCCTTTCCCCTTTTCATATCAAGCGTCAGGCCGTGAGACGGGTCGATTGCTTTTCTCTCGGTCTCATTTATTTATAAATTAATTTTGCCGACCCCACATAGGGATAAGGCCAACCAAGATAGAAGAAGTATGAAAACATCAGATGATTTTTAATTTATTTTCAGGTGTGACTCATTACGAATTGCATGCAGCTCTTATGGCAATTTGGACTAGAGATTTCCAAAGAAAAGACAAAAGTGATCCTGCTCAAAGAAAATCGTTGCTGTTTGGACTTCGAGAGGTGATCGATTGCCTATCTGAAGCAAGTATCATACTAAATTATGAATCACCTGATTCACCGGAAGGCCAAATTGGACGAGTAGCTCGAGAGGCGCTTAATGATCTATTAAATACTTATAAAAATTTAGGAGGCGGAAGAATTACATTTAAAAAATGAAATCTAGTTAAGGTGAGGACACACCGAAATCTGAGAGGACTCGAGCTGCTTTCCTGACTGCTGGAAAACTGACGCATTTTAATGCAAATTCTTCTTCAAAGTGTTTCTTTCTTTAATTCATTATAATTAATAAAATTTATTCTATTCTAATAAGGTGGGGTAGACAACCTGAAGGAGAAATAAAACTCTAATTTATTTCAGTTTGCTTGTCAACGTTTCGGGTGCTAATCGGGTAAGTTTGGAACTAAGGTGCTATGGGAGAATAAATTATAAATATATCTCGACAGAAAAAATCTGGTGTGACAAGCACAGAACACAACTTTCGGTAAAAGAAAGTTATGTGCTGTGCGTTAAATTCTAACAGACCGGAAATATTGGTAGAAAAAATGGCTGGTGGCCTAATACCAAAATCCTTTTAAATAAATAAATAACAGACAGGATGATTTTTTTTTGCAAAAAATATTTATTAATTTTTTTATTGATCGCATCATCAGGATTGTTAGGAATATTTAAAATAAGATTTTTGAGGGAGAAGCAGATCTGATAAGATATTTAAAAAATAACAAAATTAATAACAAGTTCGATGGGCAAATTTTTCTAAAAATATCATCATGTCTGTTTTCAAAATTGTTTAAGGTGCGCCTCGGGGTGCTAATTTTGGGAGATTCCAGCGGCCACTATTTTGAAGCTATCGACCTCAATTTTTTTTTTAAATTAAAGCTATTTAAAATATCTACAACTTATAGAAGTCCTTTTTTTGATTTTCAAAAAAATAATTTTTTTTTTAAATTAATCGCATTAAATAAAATATATTTTTAAAAAATTCGCTCTATATCTTATAGATAATTAAATTAGTAATCATTGTGTTAAAAAATAATTATTTTTTTACCCTTAATTAATTAGCTGGAATCTTTCAAATGAAATAGAATAAATCCCTTGTATTCCTATGGGAAAAACTAACGCCATCTCTTGCCGCCTAGAGTAACTCGGTACTCAATCGTCTTCTAACTGCTTTTCCTTAAAGCACACTTTAGACCTACTCTTGTACTCTCTCAAATTAAAATTAGAATGTTTAAATTGGCATTTATAATTTGAATAAATAAGAACGTAGTCTAAATGCCGAACAAAAGCTCTTTAAAAGAGAAAAGAGATCCGCCATTTTATTTTTTTACTTTTCTCGCTATTTTGATTGGTTCTTTTAAATAGCCAATAACAAATAAATCTATTTAATTATTTTATGATTTGGGAGGAGTTAAATTCTTTTTTTTTAAAGAAATAAATTTATCCTCCACCTTCTTTTTTCTAAATCCCTCCTCTCAATCATAAAACAACTAATAGACTAACTTTATTGGCCAATCACTTTTTTTTTTTATTTTGTTTTATTTATGTCTTTTGGCATGAGCAAATGTAATTTTTTTTACATCTGTCCACACGATCTTTATGCCATGAACCAAGCTGTCGTGATTTTGATGGAAATACACGTTTTGAATCTGTCTGAGAACAAAATATCTCAAGAACTAAAAGAGCTAGGAGATTGAAATTTGATATTTAAGTTAGGTACTCCACTGACACGTCACAGAAAACTTTTTAATAAAATCGGCCGAAGAGTACAAGTACTTTACTGATGCACTTTTTTAGTTTTTTTCGATTTTCTCAAAATTCGGTTTAAGAATTTTGATTCAAATTCATAAATCAATTATTTTTTAGATGCTCTTTAAAATGTATATTCTCATTTTGCGGTTGAAATATTTTGAAGCACACTTTACTCTTGTACTTCATACGAAAGAAGAAATGATTGCCATGGTAACAAAATATAAATATTTTCCAATGTTTATAAAATTTACATCTTGAATTCTATCTAATGTAAGGAAACAAAATATATGCCGACACAAAAAATCTCGTGTGACAAGCACAGAACACAACTTTCAATTATCGATCGTATGAGAAAGTTGTGTCCTGTGCGACCAGTCACATCAGATTTTTTTTTAAATATTGGAGGGGAGGCAAATGACGTCACTGAGTCTGGTCAGGTTTTGGTGTCTGTTCAACCTTTACGGTTTAATAATAAATTTAAAATAAATAAATAAAAACTGTTTCCCGTGAATGAAGAAAAAAGTCTGAAACAAATTTCATTCATTTTTTTATTATACTTTGAATTTTATATTAATTATCTAATTTTATTATTATTTTAATGAAAATGGGGTTTGATATCCCCGCAACCCTTGAAGCTCCACTTTAAACGGTCTGAGTTTTTATGTATTTAATTAAACAGACCGAAATGTAATTTATTTGTAATGGAATTAATAAAAATTTGTAACCTAAAGTATTTTTTTCCTCAGCTTAAAATTTTTCTTACTTTCCAACTCTAAATGATTTTATTTTCATTGATTTTATGTTATCAATTACGAATATTTTTAAATTAATTGAAACAAAAACCCTTAAATATTTAGATTTAATAATTACGCCACGATTCAAATAAGACGGTTTGCTCGTCAACTCTGGCCATGCAGTAGAAATAAGTGGTTAAATAATTGAATAAATAATTGAAAAAGGAAAAGAGAAAATAAAGAGTGAAAATGTCACAAATTAAGAAAATCAAATCTGAAAAAAAAATTTTTTAAACGAAATAAATAACTTTTATTTGGTTAACCAATCAACAATTACTATTTACATTCTTATTGGATAGAAATGTATTTATTTAGCTTTTTTTGGTAATTTCGAAAGACAAAAAAAATGTCAATGAAAAAAATTATAATGAAAACTAAGACTATTTATATGTAGATATGGGATTTTACAGATAATCCTATTTACTAACCCACTATAAGGTACAAGTGATACTTTTGAATTTTCACTTTTTCAATAAGTGATTGGTATTTTTTTTTTTAAATATGTTTGTTAAGGATTTCATTTATGACTATAACAAAATGATTTCTTATCTATCAAAATTCAATTAATAAAATTTCACTTTTAATTTTTATGAAAAAATTATTGATACGGTTAAAGTTTTTTTTTAAATATATTTTTTTTTTAAACTTTAGGCCATATATATAAACTTTCAACGATAAACAAATATATATATTACGATATATGAGATTACACCATTTGGTGTCCAAATGATTTTAAATAAAAATTTAATTGGAATGCCTGGGCTCTGAACCCACTCCCCTTGGCATTTAGGTTATCAACCTTGACATTTGTCAACACCAGCCACGGAGGGGGAGAGGTACACGTTTAAAGTTAAGAATAGCAGATATAAAAGTTATATGTTTGTTTCTTCATTATTTTAAAAGATAATATTTTTACACTAGTGCAAAAGTCCGCCTTCGGTGAGCAATTGCAAAATTTTAAAGTTTTAAATTTCCCTCTCTGACTTAAAATTTTAAATTTCCCTCAATGGCTCCACTTCCTCTCACTCTGGCCAATCAGCGAGAGAACAGGCACATACACGTCTAACGTGTCAATTATTTTTTAATTTAAAATAAATTTTATTATTTGAATTTTAATAAGAAATTATTTTCATAAATGAAATTATTAACAAAAATTGAATCGTTTGATTTGAATCAGATTTTTGAAAAAATATGCCAATCACTTGTCCAGATACTTTATGATGGGTTAGTATATACATAAAAATATATATATTTAAGAATACAACATTAATAAATATTAATTAATAAAAAGAGTGAAAACTTAAAACTATTTTAAAATATCTTCTAATGGAATGGCGGAAATTCGGGCTTCAATCAATTTGTCTATCATTTTACAAATTTGGATATATACAAAAATCAATTTTAAAATGTTTCAAAACAAATTGTTGAAGCCTTTTATAGAAATTAATAACAAAAAATATTGTAAACAAACGTGTTGTCAGGCATGGGGCTATTGGATGCATTAGAAATACAAACAAAAAATTTAAATATAGAAATTTTTTTTCTCAAGATCAACTCAACATTAATATAAAAATTTTATTAATTAATTTTTTAACGCTCTGACCAAATCGAATGGAAAGAGTGTTAAAAATGAATCCATCGCCCCTTGCCTAAATTCTGTGCAAACAAAAAAAAAAAAACAGAGTAGATAAAAAAACCGATTAAAAAATTAATATTGACTACAAAAAATAAAGTTAGATTTTGAGGAACAAACTTTTTAATAAGAAAATTAAATTATACCTATTTTATTTTTGTTCACCATTAAGATTACGGAAAATAAAATATTTTTTTTTTTTTTAATTTAAAATAAAAGGATTTTTATTATTTCAGGCATATTTTAAGAACATACTAATTTTTGCCTTTTGGTAAAACTTTTAAGATATGCATAAATATTGCTGCGAGTTTAAGTTAAGAATTTCAATCATGATTTGAGAAGAGATTTTTATATAAATACATGAATAGTTAATTATTTTAATAGCGATTGGTGTAATTAAGTGTTTTTCTCCGAAATTTTTTAAAGCACCGCAAGAGAGAATAATTACAATTACGGCATGTTCCTAGAAAAAAAAACAGCTTCATACGAAAAGAAGCAATATAATTAACAATTAGGGAATAAAATTTTCCATTTTTATATACTGAAAATTGTACTTTGAAATTTAGATGATATTTTACATATTATTGCGAATTATTGAAAAATGAAAGTAAAATAAAGTAATCCTTTACCAATACTACAATTAAATAAATGGCAAATTTTCTAAATCAGAGATTCACTACCTAATTATTTGTTTAGTTATTATAACAAGAGTTTCCTTATTTTCCACAATTTCATTTTGTTAATTTCTCAAAATAAAATTTGATTCAATTAGCAGAATCGAAAAAAAACAAACAAAAAAAAAAACGATTTAAATTAAATTGTATGCTGGGTATGTGAGATTGGAGTTGGGAGGAATAAAACCTGCGTTGTCGAACACCTTTACACTTTTATTCAAGCAGACGTTTCGGTAACCATAACGGTTGCCATCTTCAGTGCCAATGAAAGTTTTTTAAGGTGCCCCTGTCATTTATGATAATATTGTATAGTATAGGAAGCATCAGCCTGGAGCGCTCGGCAAGTCTGCTTGAATAAAAGTGTAAAGGTGTTCGACAACTCAGGTTTTATTCCTCCCAACGCCAAAAAACGATTCATTTAACTGGCTCAGGGCCGCCAACAGAGTGGGTGAAGGACAGGGGGGAGAGAAAACTCGGGGTGTTTCAGCTGAACTTCAATCTTATTTTGAAATTGCAAAAATTTTACCTTACAAATATCTATTATATATATATTTTGGAGGGGAGGGGGTGAATCTTCAGATATGAGTTCGCCCCTACCCCTCTTCCCGAATATATATATATATATATATATATATATATATATATATATATTTAACAAGACATGTGAGTGTTTTTTTATTGATGAGGCCAAACATCTATGACTCAGTTAAAGTCCGAATCGAGGTATTTTGAATACTATTATCTTATTCAAATAATAGATCTCGAAAAATATTTAGTATATATATATATAACACGTATATGACCCCCTGAAACATTAGTATAACATTATACTCTATTTCAGCTGTTCCCAAACCGCGGCCCGCGGGCTAATTTGAACTGGGCCGCGGACGTCTAAGAAAAGATACAAATTATATGTAGTTATATAAAATATATATATATATATATACTCTGGGCCTCTGCGTTTTTTTTAACAGAAAAAGTGGGCCGCACATCAAAAAATGTTGGGAACCACTGCTCTATTTGTATAGTGATTGAAAGAATTATTATTAAATTACAAAAAAAAAAAAAAAAAGGTCAGACTAAGCTGAGGGAACAACTTTGCCAACTATTCTAAGAAATAATTGAAGTAAGTTTATAGTATTTTATTAATAAAAATCAACGCGTTGCGTTTTTTGATTTTGCTCTGTTGCTATATTAAATTCTTAAATTTAAATTATTAAAAAAAAAAAATTTAGTTAGCTTACAAATATTATATAGCACTTTACTCGGGAAAAATTTTAGTTTCTGAATATATTAATATAAAAAATAGCCCCCTCCCCCCATTAGGAGAAGTGGTCCGATTTTTACCAATAATTCAAATTTGCCCCCCCCCCCCCCTCCTGGCAATAGTCTGCCGCTCCCGATTGAAAACCGCTGGTCTATAAAAGAAAAATATTGAAATTTTTAAATTTAGTTTAATATAAAATCAGTTTTTAATTGAGCAATTTATAATATCTAAACACACACACACACACACACACACACGCACATACACAAGCACAATCAACAAAGATAAATTATTTCGCCATAAGCAATAACAATTTTTTCAATTTTTTATTTTTTGTATATGAAAAATTAGTTTGAAAGTTACCTATCTATTTCAAATTAACTCCTATTAGTCAAATTCTGCCTTCGTTTAGAGCAGGGGCCAACCCGCGGGCCACCTTGAAAATTTTTGGAACATTATCAGTGTCATTTTCATCTGTAAAGATGTGAAATTGTCCCAACAATTTAGTGGCGACAGGCTACTTATAAATGTCAATAGAGGAGCCCGCGGAGTTTTGACGCATTTCGCAAGATCATTTGGGTTGGCCACCCCTGGTTTAGAGGATTGTCAGCTCTATTCCGTATTTTTTTTTCTAAGTTTCTATTTCTAACTAATTATAAGTATAAAGAGTGTAAAAATGTCTATAAAAGTCTTACGCAGATCAATGAAATTGTAATTGACAATGGATTACTTTATTTTTTTAATAAAAGAGTAGAGCTACGATTTTTGTATTTACATTTTTGTTTTTGATTTTTCCGCATGACGCTAAGCATCTAAATCCGAGAATGGTTCTATAGACCATTTTATTGTCGGTAAATCAGTCTATTTACACAATTTGTACTGTATATTTCTAAATACATTCGTCAGGTACTTTTTGCTAAGGACGAAAATATTTTAAGGCAAGCAGCGTGATTTATTTTAATTAAGTAACTCTTTTTTAGGCCTAATTCTATTGCGATTAACTCACTCAAAACGATAAATATTTCCTACGATTTTTTTTATACACAAATTTGAATTGATTTATCCCTCGTTGTTTTTGAAAGACATTTATTACGAAACATTTTATATCAAAATTATTTCTTTGAGTGACAATGCATTAAAAAAAAACTATATTTCGCCTCTCAGTGAGATCTTGAAATGTTCCACCCACCATATATGGAAGGAAAGATGGATTCAAAAGGGTTGTTACCCCTTTTTAATAATTTTCGGAGAGAATTACTGGACTAAATATTAGTTAGTGCATTTCAAATGTTCTTCTTTTGTAGGCGGTATATACACCAATCGTTTAATTGTATCCAAGGGCGGATCCAGAGGTGTTTTTCGGGGGGGGGGGGGGTAATCTGGTGTGATTGGTCGCACAGCACACTATTTTTTCTTAATTTCGGTAATTTAAAGGCGCATTCTGTACTTGTTTGCCAAAATATAAATACAAATCAAATTTTTAAGTATTAATTTTTAAAATTTTACATTAAAAATACATTTTTTTTTTCGAAAAAAAAGTATTTTTTCAAATCTCGGGGGGTGGGGTAACTACCCCTTTACCCCCCCCCCTGTATCCGCCCTTGATTGTATCTATGTGAGCTTTCATTAATTCTTTTATAATCAGACTTGAAAAATATTTCATATGATAAAAAACCTTTTTGTATCTATATTATAATAATCCGAGAATAAATAACGTATTTTTTTAACAATTTTTAGAAAAACATAAAGATGGAAAATAAATTAAAAGTAGGAACCGACCGAATATTCGGTTTCGGTTACGGCTTCGGCCAGTTTCGGCCAAAAATCATGGTTTCGGCCGTAGTTTCGGTTTCGGCCAAAAAGTGGCCGAACCTTTCGGCCGGCCGAAACCAGAGTCTGAAAAAATGGGATGAGACTCGCATGCAAAAAAAAAAAAAGGTCAAATAATTTGCACTTGAGGGAGAAAAAAATTTTAGTCTCCCTAAAAAAAAGGTAAAATGATTTTCACGGGAGGAAAAAAAAATTCAAAAAAAAAAGGTAAAATGAAAAAAAAATTTTATAGGAAATACAAGTTTGGTTTCGGTTACGGTTTCGGCCGAAACTAAGGTTGAGGCCGAATATTCGGTTTCGGTTTCGGCTGAAAATCTTGTTTCGGTCGGACCCTAATTAAAAGTAAATTTTGAATGTTTTTCAAATAATAATTTCTAATAATATTTATTTTCTTCTGAATCAGTCATTAGAATGTTTTTCTAGGCAAAATAGGCATTAATTGATTTTTTTCTGAAGAAGAAAGGTTGAAAATTTATATTTATCCAAAATTAAAATAAATTTATAAAAATGGAATATTTCATTTAACCGGCGCTATAGATATACAGTAGAATCCCGGTAATCGGAACTAATTAGGACTGTTCAGATTCGCAAATATTCGGATTAGGCCTATCCGAAAATAAAACAAGTAAAAGTTATTGTTTTAATACAAATTTGTAACATACTGTACAAATACATGTACAGTATTATTTTTATTTTGTACTATACAGTATTTTGATTCTATGTATTTTGCTAAATAATAACTTAAAATAATAATTTAATGTACCATGATTAAATTTTTAATTTCTCTTTCACGAATTATGTTCGGATTATCCGAAATTTGGGGAGTTTGGATTACCGGGGTTCTACTGTACTTTCCAATTATTATCTGCCCTTTTTTTAGATGGATCGCCTGATTGATAGATAGCCTTGGCTTTGTTTGATATTTTAGGGACGCCGCTTAACATGTCTTTTTTTTATATTTTTTTCGTAGTCTTGAAATTGGTGCAATTTTTGTCAGCATTGGTGCCATAAGTACTGTCACAATTTAACGATTTTTGAAATAATAAACGGATCGTAAATATTTTGAACGAAAAGGGATTATTAGTTGTTTTTTTTTTTTTTTAATATAATAGGCCTACAATATTTAACCAATATTTAAAATTATGAAAAACAGAACAAAATTTTTAATTTACATACCGTATATTAAATTTTGTCATTTTTTCGCTCAGGGGCCCACTTCTTGTGGGTACGTGGATGGCGACCACGAGCTGCCCGAGATGGAACAGGCAATCCTTCAGTTTGTATGTCTGTGCATTCCTCTTTTCAACAGGCGTCAGACCGTGCCGGCGACGGGCCGGCCTGTCCTCTTTCTTCCGGTCGCAAAAACGCATGATAGGGTTGGAGAGAAAAGAGTAAGATCCGCCGACCCCGCATCGCGGGAATAGGGCGAAGAAAGAAGAAGATATTAAATTTTGTCATTTTTATCAAAATTTTGCTAATTATCATGCATCCATCCCCTGGAGACGCACCTAACAGTCATAGATGAAAGGTACACATGCATTACTTTAGATTTTTTTGTGGATCTAATTAAAATCCTATGAGTGACAGTATTTATATTTAAAGGCATATAATGCAGTTAAGTCAATTTCCTTCCTTCTTAACTAAATTTAAATTGTTTTTTTTTCCTGTTTCGTTGATCCGGTGATCGTAATGGTGAATGTTGTCTGTTTTTGGTGTAGAATGGGTGGGTGGACTGCGAGTTGTACTGTTTGTCTCAAATGAGACTAGTTGAGTGGCGTCGATTGCTGTCTAGGTACGAGCACCCAACCCTCTTCATCGCCGCTACGGCTCCTCTGCTGCCTATTCATCAGCTCAAGTTGTTTGATCAAATTTCGGCGCAGCGCCACCAGGTTTTCCTGAAAAAAAAAAAAACAGAAAGAATTATTTTATGATTTTTCTATTGAATTCATGCAAGTAATAAGCATGAGAACATTATTTGAAATATAATGATTGTCTAATTCAATATGCACTGAGAGTGACTGAAATATTTGCATTAAAATTGAAGTGTTGAGAGAGAAGATCTCTTCATCTTCCAAAATGGAAATACAAGTTTTGAGGTCCCTTGAGTCTAAAAAAGTAGATTCCGCAAAATGATCTGTCTGTATGTCTGTTTATGATCAAAATAAAGTATGAAGAAAATGAGCTACGAGGTTGAAATTTTATATCGTACCCCAAACGCAAAAATATCGGCGAAAGACTTTACTGATGTATTTTTTCAGTTTTTCTTGATTTCCTCAAAATTCGCTTTAACGATTTTGATTAAAATTTATAAATCAATTATTTTTTAGGTGCTCTTTAAAATGTATATTCTCATTTTACTTTCAAAATTGTTTGAATCACTTTACTACATTTTACTCTTTACTTCATAAGAAAGATAGATAGGAATTTAACATTGGTTCTATGGAAGTACAAGAGTAAAGTGGTCTTCAGAAGATTTCAACGGCAAAATAAGAATATACATTTGAAAGATCATCTAAAAAATAGTTGATTTATGAATTTTAAACAAAATAATTATAGCGAATTTTGAGAAAATCGAAAAAAAACTGAAAAAGTACATCACTAATTTTGTTTAAAAGCTTATTTTCTCAAGTTCGGGGGGGGGGGGCAGAGGCGTACCGAGACAGTTGGGGACCTGGGACGTCACTAGAAGAGAGGGTCTATATAAATTTTGTACCATAAGTGTATATTTAATTTTTTCGAAAGGGGGGGGGACTAATTTATAAATATCTCCTCCTCCATCCACAAAAATATTTTTAAAATACCATATATCCCTGAACGTCGAGGGCCCCGGGGCCTCTCAAGGACAAATTTTTGGGGGCCTATGCCGGCTCAGGGCCTGGGGCGGACCCCCCCCCCTCGGTACCCCTCTGTACGAGTATTAAACAGTCAAACAACAAATAACTTAATTGAATTGTTGTTTGTCAAAAAAAAAAAATTATTTCAAGGAATTAAAGCTTCAAATATAAGACTGAAATGTTTGGCATTTTGCCACTCATATCGTAAACATTAGCTCTGAAATCCATTATTATTGAGTTGCTAAAATAGTAGACAGAATGGGAGAACCAACCAAGTAAGTGATCATTAAATGAATCATAGCATGTATCATGCAAATTGTTTCAATCTTGGGATATTTTTAAAAGACACATTCCTTTTTCAATGTTATTCACTAGCTGCGTAGTCCATGATGGATCCTCGCTGAACAAAAAAAACCTGGTGTGACTAACCACGCATCACACAACTTTCTTAAGGACTGGTTGGTTGCTCCTTTACTTATACAAAAAGATCGCAAACATCCCCCCCAACAACCCCACCTAAGAACGCCTTTCAATCCTTTAATCTATTAAATATAAATTTATACAAATTCTGACTTCATGTATCTTATTAAAATATCCACAGAATTGAATAGTCTTAACAAATATGTCAGAAAGAAAATCATTTAAATGATTGTTATAATTAGAGACCGGAAAAAAGCATAAAAATGGAAAAAAGTGTTTAAAAAGCATAAAAAACTTGAATAAAAAGTTGTTAAATAAGCATAAAAGTTGAAAAAAAGCATCTCATAAGCAATTTTTACTCATACCAATGGCGTATACAAAATTTTTTTTAAAGAAACTAAATTTATTCCGCCCCGCCCTGCGAAAAATTTTGTTTTTGCGCAACCAAATTTTTTCACCCTGCGGAAAAATTTTTTACAGGGCTATATTTTTCGCACTGCGGGGTTTTTGGAAATTTTTTTTCGGGGGGCCCCCTTATATACGTCCCTGGTGTATGCGTGTGTGAATGGGAAAAAGTTTTTTAATAAAAAAAATTATAAATATTCGTAAAATAAGTTCAAATAAGCACGAAAGGGAAAAACTCAAAAAAGCAAAAAAAGCATAAAAAATGCAATCTCAATGCATTTAGTTTTTCCTAATTCGTATAGAAATTAAATATCTAATGGTTGCTTATAAAATTGAGCAATAAGCATTTTGCTTAAAATCCGGTCTCTAGTTATAATAATTTTTTTAATACGGGATAAAAAATATTTCAAAGCAAGTTCTTCTAATTCTTCTAAATTGGAACTCACCCCTCATAATCTCTCTTAGAAAAATCAGATCTGAGTCATTAGTAATTTAACAAAGTTTAAATAATTGAAAAATAATAAGTTATTAAGTCTATTTAAATAGTGGAGTTTAATGATATCTTTAAATTTCTCACGGAGCCCACCAAAGGCGGACGGGGCGGCTAGTAGTAAATAAAATAAAACTTTACTTCTTGTTCTATAATATTAAAAGTATTTTAAGTATTTTATTAATTACAATAAATAAAAAAGTCAATTGATTCAAAATTTCATTTGGCTCTGTGTATTTTAAATCTTGACTGCTTGACCCCTTTACCCCCCCCCCCCCCTTGTATTCGCATTGGTATGAATAGAGCTTTTTTGCTAGTTGCTTATTAGATAATTTTTTCAAACTTTATGCTTATTGAGCAACTTTTTATTCAAGATTTTTATGCTTTTTTAAGCACTTTTTTTTCTATATTTTTTATCTCTTTCAGGAAGCGTTTACTCGTAATCCAAAAAATAATGTTCATTTTCACTGATATGATTTCTTCAGACTCCCGGCCTACGGTATTTCGGTTTATAAATGTTTTTAACATAAAAAATCTCGATTTTTTGAAATAGCAATAGTTGACGTTTTTCACTCTAACTATTTTACTATCCAACGGAAATATGTGATTCTAATAAATTAAAAAAAAAGTGATTTAATGATTAAGAAGTGGATCAAAGACAAATTTTTTTCATTGGTTCTGTGATTTTAATTAAATTAATTCCAAGGTGTGTATAAAATAAAAAGCTTCAGAATTACACTTATTTATTGTGTCATTGTTAAAATTCATATTAATTAGCTTTGGCTGCCTAATTATCATCCCTTGAATACATTCACATCAGCCATATCCAGTTATAATTAATTAGCTTTCTTTTGTTTTAGGGTCAACAAATCAAAACACAAATAATTAAATAAATACTGTTTTTATAATATTATAATAAATTTATATATAATAAGTCGTAAGGAAGAGAGAAGAAAGTAAGAAGAAATAAATAAGAAAAAAAAATTGTATAAATTGTTTCCCAAACCCCAGTACGGGAGGAAAAAGGAATCATATATAAATAAATAAATAAAATAGTATATGAATTTGATTTCACAAACTGGGTATATTAAAATTCAAGCACGACCGTATATGAAAAACGTTTGAAAATTCATATTTTTTTTTTACAGAAATCTGATGATGCGATCGTAATACTTTCTCTACATATACAGGCAGGAGAGTATAAAAATTTATGATTGATAAAATATTATCACTACAATTAAAACAATATTACAAGAGAAATTTTTTCCTATCTTTTAAGTTTATCATTACTAAAAGGAAGGTAAAAAGTTGTTCTTTTTTTATTTTCTTTTTCTAAAGAGCACAGACTACATCATGGACAAAGCAGAAAATGAAATAATACCCGAAATATTCCCAGTGAGCTTTAGAATAGCAGAGTATTTACGATCTTGAAAGGGTTGGAATTGTGCCCATTGTTATCAAAGTCCTGATAACAGGCCGCCTAAAGAAACATCTATTATCTCTCCATTTGATGAATGGTCTCATCAAATCAATTTAAAAAAATCTGGTGTGACTGGCGCACAGCACACAACTTTCTCTTACCCTTCGGTAAGAGAAAGTTGTGCACCGTGCTGGTCACACCAGATTTTTTGTGTCGAGATATATTTAGTTTCCGATAGCACCTTAGTTTCAAACTTGCATTTTAAATGTTGACTGCTTCAAATAAACTATGGTTATTTTTCAAAATTTTAATCTCATATTTGGACATTTTATACCCAATATAGATTCGTAAATAAATACAAAATTTCATAAGAATTGGAAAAAAAATTTTAAATGCGTAAAAAAGTTCCAAAGGGGACCCCCTTTTGAATCGAAATTAACATACAAATCCCTATAGGAAATTAACATTGGTCAAATGCGAAGATTAGGTGGAAAGTTTAAAACGCGTAGAAAGAGAGAAGATAATTTTGTGAGAGAGAGGAGAGAGAGAGAGAGAGAGAGAGAGAGAGAGAGAGAGACATATATGTTTTCTCCGAAACAATTACAGGCAGAAATAAAATAAAAATAAATGGGAATTTAAATAATAATTGATTTTTAATCTAATAAAAAGAAAAAGATTTAAATTCGGTTACCATGGCAACCATTTATTTCTCCTATCTTTCCTATGAAGCACAAGAGTAAAGTGTGCTTCAAACAATTTTGAGGACAAAACGAGAATATACATTTGAAAGAGCATCTAATAAATAATTGAATTTTGAATTTTAATCAAAATCGTTAGAGCGAATTTTGAGAAAATCGAAAAAAACTGAAAAAGTACATCAGTAAAGTATTAGTACTCTTTGGCCGATTTTGATTAAAAGCTTATTTTGTCGGTCCCGGGGGTGTTTAACTTAAATATAAAATTTCAGCCTCCTAGCTCAATTCCTTCATGCTTAAAATTGAACACACACAGACACGCACACAGACAGACAGACAGACCATGTCGCGAAAACCACTTTTTTTGGATTCAGGGGACCTCAAAACGTGAAGATCCATCAAAATCTCGACATCGAATTTTTGACATGAAACCAATACTTTCTCTCTATATATATATTACATATATACATAGGTAAGAGAAAGTAAAACCTGTTTACTTATTTAAATAATACTTAATAAATTCCTTATCAAAATTAATAATCCCTCTAAGACATTTTAATTAAAAACATTAGCTAGAAAATAAATGAGATGGAATCATCTATTTTTATTTTTTTAAAGATTAAAAAAAAATTATGGTGTGACTGTTGGTACAGCAAGCAACTTTCTCTTACCTTCGGTTTGACACACCAGATTTTTTGTGTCCATATATATTTAGTTTCAGTCAAGATGTAAAATTTATAAAAAGTTCCTAATGTAGCACAAGAGTAAACTGTGCTTTAAACACTTTTTAGGGAAAAAAGAGAATATACATTTTAAAGAGGATCTAAAAAATAATCGATATATGAATTTTAATCAAAATTGTTAGAGCAAATTTTGAGAAAATAGAAAAAAAAAAAACTGAAAAAGTACATCAGTAAAGTACTAATACTTTTTGGCCGATTTTGTTTAAAAGTTTATTTTCACGCCTCAGGACCTAATTTAAATATAAAATTTGTTCTTGAGATATTTTGTTCACAGATCATTTTGCGGGACCCACTTTTTTGGATTCAGGGCACCTAAATTCGTGTATTCGAATATTTGACAGACAATTCGAAAAATACTATTTTTGAGGGTGGTCTAAATTATGGAGAATCATCTCAATTTTTTTGACTATTACAAAACTTTCTCTATGAACGTATTTTACTTCTAGACGAGAAAGTAAAAAAAAGGCTTTTTAGCACAAATATATAATTTTTACTATAAAAAATTGTAAAGATAAAATTGATTATCTAAAACCATTCATTATCCCTTAAAAAAAATCAGCAATCCTTAAACGTAAGGATAACTGGCCCAGTGAGTTGTTAAGGAATAATATTCTATTATATATTTCTATTAATAAAACATTATTACTACTTTTCACTATATTATCAATCGCATTAAAAATTCGATGTTGAGATTTTTAATAAAAATGCACGTTTTTTTTTTTGGGTCCCTGATTAAAAAGAAAGTAGATTCCGCCGTTCTGTCTCAAATATTTTGAGAATGAATAAAATCCTCCAAAGAGTACTAGTAATTTACTGATATATTGATATATTTTTTCGATTAAATTTACTCTTGTCAATTTTGATCAAAATTTATAAATAAATTATCAACGAACTTTGATCGTTAGTGTAATTTATAATTTTTGAATTTATATTTTTTTTAACTAGGTAGAGCCTTGTTTGAAAAGATTGGAATTTTTTCAATCAACGCTCAAATAGACTGTTTATTAACCAATCAATATATCGTTTAAGATAGCAAGTTTGCGAGATATGTTTGTGCTTAAGATTAGGCAAAATTGAACTCTCTGGAGTCGAACCAGGACCTCCACGCTTTCGCGGAGGGTGGATTTTATATATATATTTTTAAAATTCTTTTAGTGTATAAAAATAAAATAATTACGTATCTTTTTTTTGATATGTTTTAAGGCATTTTGTCCTTAAAGCTAATGTTGACATTGTAACAAAATATAAATGAGTGTATTATTTCTCTGCTTGTTTATAAATATTTCACTATCAGAAATTAAATATAAGCCAACACAAAAAATCTATTGTGTGGTCAGTCACACCAGATATTTTTTTTAGTTATACTCATATTTCCCCACCCTCCCAAAATTGTTTGAAAATCACTCTACTCTTAGACTCCATAGAAAACAATGTAAATATTTTAATGTTTGATTATATAAATTTTATCTCTTGGGTCTTGATGTATTAGAATTATAACGAAAATAAGATTTTATATTAACACATAATTTACCTCATATAATATCATAAAAAATAAGATATAAAAAAATTTAATAATAATTGTAGCCTATAGAATTTTTGAGTCGAAACCTGTACACAAAAAAAAACAAACAAAATCGAGGAGCAAAGTCCGATCTGTATTTACATTTCAGATGTCCTCGTTTATTTATGAAAGAGATATTTTTAAAGTAACTTATCTTTTTTTTTAAATTGATTGGAAAAATAATTAAAGTAAAAAAAAAAGATCTTATAAAAAATTATATTAAAAAAAATCTATATTTTTTTGAATATGTAAACAATCCAAGTAAATTTTGAGAAAAAAAAATTCTAATGAAAAATCACTAATTCAAATATTGATAAATTAAACCATTTGATTGAACTCGAGTATAATGAGACGATTGATTGATTGGAGATCAAACTAGATTCTCACCCAAAATATTAATGTGTGCTTAAATTAGAGAGTGAGCGAAAAAAAAAAAGAAAACATTACTGTTTCTTTAAAAACATATTCGTTGTATAAATAAGCAAATTATTTAAAACAAGACGTGATCTAGATATCAACATTAAAATACTGAAGATGACACACCAAGTGTAGAAATACGCAACTGGTTAATTTTCAAATATAGTCAAAAGTTAGCTTTTAAGTTTAAGAGATTTTAAATTTTATATACCCTTTATGAGAGGGGAGATGGTGTCGAGATAAGGTTAACAGATTGGGTCACCAATGATAAAGAATTAAAATTTCTGAGAGAGCTTTCTAAAAAAACATAGCACTAAGGGCCGGTTGCTTCATCCTGGGTGAGCTTGTTAGCCCCGACTTTTTGTAGTGAAGAAACCCACTTCAGTTTTATTTTTATAGTAAAATATACGGTATTTCATCATTTTATTGCTAAAGAAGTATTCTAGAAGTACATATCATTTGTTATTTTACCTTATATTCTAGTATTTTATCAATAAAAAATGAGTAAATGTTGTATATTTTATAAAAATATGTTATAGGCTAGAGGCCCTTTTGCGTGAGATCTCGTTCGCCATATTTATTTCCTGATTTAACCTCGCTTTTGAGTAATTTCATATAGATATATGGGGAATTGGAGCCAAGGTCCAGGCTAAAAGTTAGCCCAGGCCCAAAGGTGGGATTAAGATTTAGCCCTGGGTTGACACGTACGAACATGTATTATGAACTCAAGCATCCTAACTTCACCAAAATAAATGTAAAAACTAATATAAATGCAATATAGAGATCTACCGTTTTTTGTTATTATTCATTTTATGTCAATCAGGATTATACTCGTATATCCAGGATATATTGCAGATCATTGAATATTCTCTAACTTCATCTAAGGGCATTGCACATATACTTGTTAATAAAACTATTTGTTTTCAAATTGAATGCAAATTGATATTAAATATTTATATGAATGTTTTTCAGTTGATATTACTTCGTATTAAGTGAAAATAAAAGGTATATTTCTTTTTGAAATTATCTTTATTTGAGCCACCGACAACTGGCAATTTTTCAAAATAGTTACGAAGATTGGAACAATTGACTAAGTGTTAATATGTAAACTCTAACCTAAATCTTGTT
>JAKCPI010021378.1:0-27810 GCA_023213315.1 Euborellia annulipes
AGAAAGTGAAGGTGCGGAGCCCCTCAGCTTTTAGAGTTATATAATAGTGAAAAAAATCCATTCAAAAGACGTTAAGTTTTTAATTCTCATCTCGTTCGCCCTCTTCTCTAATTCTACATTTCAAAGAACCTGGTTGAAGTCTTAATTTCAAATGATAATTCAAAGGGTCCATTCAAATTCTAATTCAAGGCATCAGCTGCTGCTTCTGTTTGCTTGCCCTCGCACTCGTTCTCCAAGTCATTTTGGTAAACTAACAAGATCTTTGGGGTAGCAAGTGAAACAGCTGCGCTTTGTTTGATAATCAAGCCTTCTAAGCACAAATAGTTTTTTTTTTTTTTAATGTAAATTAATAAAAAAAAATCTTATTATGTAAACTAGAACGAAAGAGATAGAGAAAGGGAAAATTGTATCCTTCTATTTGCTAATTTTGTTCAAAAAACAACAGATCTAAGATTCCGAATATTTATAATATTCCAATGACAAAAATTCATAAAGGAAAAAATGGGAGCTAGGGGGAGTTTAAAAAACCCAATATTTTCCCCCTACCTAAAATTTGTCGCTAGATCAGTAACTATCAATAAATAAATATTAATGAGTTATAGAACTTATTTATGTAAGTAAGATTTCTGCCCCTTAAGGAGTTACTAAACACTACTGGTTGAGTCAGTAAGAAGGAGATATACGTCTCTTACTTCATCAAAAGTCCAAGAAATTTGAAGGCAATGACGTCACCCGGGAACAAGAAAATGACGGCTGCCGACTTGACTGTTTTATTCAACAGATCAGACTAATTTTTTATCGTGAATGTGAAATTTGCGTTAAAGTTCCACTTCACTAGTGTATAGTATATATTACTTTTTTTACAACCCTTTTCGACTACAGAGATCATTTAGGGGTTATTAATTTAATATAAATGTATGGAATGGAGTCAGCCAAAGAAAAGTACGCCAGACAACTTTAGATAAATAATACATTTTAAATATTTCTTCTAATAACAAAAAAGTATAATACAATTTTTTTTTTGAAAAAATATAAAGGCCTTCAGCGCCCCTTTCCTTAATTTAATGCGTCTGGGGCCGTCGTCCCCTAGCCCCCCCCCCTTGTTGCGGCACGGGACGTTCCACACTGGTTGCTCGGTGTCACCAATCCCGAGCTTTCCCCGCACTTGGCATTCGACTTCTCCGTTACTAGGCACTCCGGGCTATAAATAGGATGTGATTATTATTATTACTCGGGTATGAAAAGTCTATTCATACCACCCACTAGTGAAACTTCTACGCAAAATCTCCTTTCAAGATTGTCTTGTCACGAATTTTTCTTGTTTTCAAGTGAAAATAAGCACACACAAAATCAAATACATCAAAAAGCGATTCGACGAATTAATTTTCACATTTAAAATATTGATTAATAAATAAATAAATAAATAAATAATAATCGTTAATGAATCCGAGCACCTGGGGCAATGAGGCCTTTTATCTCATTAATAAAAACAATATTTAATTAAAAATAACGATTTTAATTTTATTAATGAAAAGCAAATATCATTTACATTTGAACGGGATTTTTTTTTCTATGTTTAAACAACCAAAGGTTAGTAGAAATTGTCAAAGATGAAAGTGATATATAAAAATTAATGAAACAACGTTTAAAACAATTTACGATTTATTTTCAAAATAACTTTTTGGCAATTTCATTGTGTCATAGAAAAGAGAGAGAAATCAAAAACAAAACTAAAAGGAAAGTTTTCTAAAACTACAAACTTTTTTAATTAACATTCACTCTCTTGTTTTCAGGCTAGAAACGACAAAGAAAAAAAAACTAAATCAAATATTAGCAATTTATCATATTTAGAAGATAGAAATTTATATAAAAAAAAAATTAATAATAATTTGAAAAATAGTATCATAGTGTAAAAACAAGTGAGTGAGTGTAGAGCTAAACGATATCAGAAAATAATTCAGCAGTTGTCAAAACTTTTTTAATAAACCTCATCATCCCTTTGAGAAAACTTATTTATCTAAATCTATTGTTTCTAATATAGTAGAATGGCAAAAAGAAACAAAAAATACGATCAATGGGTCAGGAAGAATGAAGAAAAAGTGTAAAAAAAAAAAATAAAGTAAAATCGAATTATTCGAATAAACAATATTTGTAGAGTAGATGTTGAAGAAAGAAGAAATAAATAGTTTATTTATTGAGATCAGTCCATGGCCAACGTTTCGGTTTTAGGTTTGGACCATCATCAGAGCTTGCCCTGATGATGGTCCAAACCTAAGTCCACAACGTTGGCCGTGAGCTGATCTCAATAAAGAATTATTAAATAGAAACTCAATTATTGGGAGCATCCTCTTTCTTTTAAAAGCACTAAGATTACTTTTTGAGTTTCAGTTTTATAATATTGTTTACATTGAAGAAATATAAGAATAAGACACAAAACATTAAAAACAAGAGAAAAGCAGCCAGTCCATGGCCAACGTTTCGGTTCTAGGGTTCTAGGACCATCATCAGACAGATCAGATCATTAACACAGCCCAGATGATGGTCTAAACCAGTGATGGCGAATCTATGACCCGTGGGTCAGATACTGGCTCATGCAAACTTTTTAAACTGACCTTTAAGCTCACTAAACATTTTTAAAACCCTTTTTTACTCGTTAAGCCAATTGAATTTTAAAAATGTTTAGTTTTAAAATATTCAGAAATTTTTAAACTTAACTCTGGTGCAAATGGACATTGGTGACCCACGAGCTAGTACTAAAAAAAAATATGAACAAAATTTGACCCACGACTCAAAAAGGTTCGCCATCCCTGGTCTAAACCTATAGCCAAAACCTTGCCCGTGGGCGGATCTCAATAAAGAAACTACATTGGCTGCTTTTCTCTTATTTTTCTTTCTTCAACATAAACAATATTAAAAATCTGAATTATTCTCAAAAAGTAATCCTAATGTGTTTTAAAAAAGATAATAATTGAGTATTTATTTAATTTAAACAGTCTTTTTCGGCTGGGATCTACTCTGCCCTTAAAGCTAGACAATTATATAAGTGATTTTATTATCATTTTTTAGCTTTGAAGGCTGAAGATGGCAGGGAAGCTTCCAGCCGAAATGTTCTAATAAAGACTGTTTAATTATTAAATAGAGGTTCAATTATTGACTGCAACTCTTTCTTTTTTTAAACATATTATTTTATCTAGAGCCACGATCTGTTATTCAAGTAATGACAATTCTTAAAAATGTCCCTTTCAAAAAGTCATAAACCAATCATAATAAAGACATAAAACATATTAAAGAGAAAGACTCCTAACTATTTCAGAGTAAAGTCTATTTAAAGAAATCTTAGAATTGGAATTGGAGGTCTTTCAGATAGTAAGTAACACGACCAGAATTTCATTAAGGATAGATATTCTTAAAAGAACAGGTCTAAATCGGTAGTCAAATATAAATTTATATATATATATATATTGACTATATAAACCGGGATCAGTTCATGAATTGTTTGTGCTTTAATAGAATAAACCTTGTAATTTAAAACAAGCGATGAAGAAATCGTTTGAGTCTTAATGAGATTGATTAATTGAATTAAAAAAAAAAATTCGATAGCATGTCATTAATCAAATCAAAAAATGACCAAAGATAACATATTTTGGCTTGAAGAAATGTAGGCCTATTTAAGATAAATAAAAACAATCACGGGATATTAAATGCCTGGAAAGTTGTCGAAAAGGCGTGTGTTAATGTGAGTGTGAATGAGAAAAAAAGTGTGAATGTTTTTAAATAAAAAAAAAAATCACGGAATAAAGATTCTAATTTTCACTTGCATCAAAAATAAATAAAAAGCATGATGATCAATCAATATTTATACTAATAAACCAATAAAATTATTTTAAAGACAATGTAATTAAATGTTTTTTTTTTAATATCGTCTTTATAGAAGCAATATGACGTTTGTTGAAGGTTAAAGGTTAAACTTCAGAATCAGTGATACGTCTATGCGTTTTGGCAAAGAGACCAATTGACCTGACGCCGATTCAAAAGTTCAAAGAATATATTTTTTTAATGGGCTTTTTCAATGCACTCATCTTAACAGGTTATTAATAAGATATAAAGTTATTTATTTATAGTTAACTTTAATTCATTCAATTTAATTATTTTCAAATGTTTCAATACTCTAAAAGTATTTATATTATTTTCATTTAATAATTTACTTACCAATTCTGAATAACAGGTGAAATGCAAGACCCAAGAACGAGAAGGAATATTTCTCTCTTCAAAACACTTTTAATATATTCACAACACTTTTTTAATTAAACAGTACAAACACATGATTATAAAAAATAAACTCACTTTTATCACTTTTTATTAAAATACACTTGAACAAAATAAAAAAGACTCGAGCACCACGAGGCAACTGTTAGATCGAGAAGCAACGAAGCAACTGGCAGCAACTGTTTGACCAACTAATTATGACGCATTTCCAGAGATGGCCACCAGATAGAGTTAGTGTTCCATTGTAGTTGTTATTCAAATTCATATTAAATCATTTTGTTCTTTTTAATTATTTTTTAAATTAAAAATAATTTATAGCATAAATTATTTTATCAATATTTGATTAATTTTAATATAATTATATGTATTTTCTCATTTAATAAATAAAAATTTTAAATAATTTTTTTTTTTTTTTTAAGATTTTCTTGAGCTATTTAGACCAGAGATTTTTATTTATTCAAATTAATTGGGAGCCAAATTCAATTTATTTATTTATTTTTTTAATTTATTTTGTGATTGGCCACAAAATTCAAATATATAGTCTACCTATAAATCCTCTTATAAAATATTTTTTCCATTGTTTGAATATATTAATAATTCATTATTGAATTAGTTGCCAGCTTTGCCACGAGATGTCGGTCGGATTGGTTTTTAAATGCATAACAAATTTACACTGTATAATTTTTCTAGATAAAATAATAAAATTTAATGATTTTGCTTTCTCTTATAGTGAGATGTTGACCTAAATGGGGGCACGATCATGGGCGTACCCAGCGAGGGGCAGAGAGGGGCAGCTGCCCCCCCCCCCTAGAAGCAACAAAAAAAAAAAATTAAATGTTTATAAAGTGATGAAACGAAACAAAATTGGCGGATGGTGACGGGGAATGATTCTTTTTGTAAGGACTCGAGGGTTTTTAGGCCTTTAATTCGAAGGCTTTACCCCTCTATATAAAAAATAGCTATGTCACAATCTGGACGACCATGATCTGCCCCCCCTGGACGACCATGATCTGACCATGCCCCCCCCCCCCTAGTTTTGATCCTGGGTACGCCCATGGGCACCATGGGTCATAAATTAAAAAAAAAACCCTTAATTTTTTTTTTTTAATTTCATTAAGGTATTTTTCGCCAACTAAGGCCATTTAGACCCCGTCTCTATTTATTTCAATTGGATCGACTAACAAAATTGTCGCATGAGACGGGATGCGAACCTGTGACTCTTGGTACAAATGACCAGGGCCCTAGAGTACCTAAATATGTAAATATACAGAAAGTATTGGATTCATGTCAAAAATTTGATGTCGAGGTTTTGATGGATATACACGTTTTGAGGCCCCCTGAGTCCAAAAAATAGTATGATTGTGTCTGTGACCAAAATATCTCAAATGGACGAAATCAATTACGAGGACGAAATTTTATATTTAAGTTAGGTGATCCTCCCTGAGGTCCGAAAATAAGCTTTTAAATAAAATCGGCCAAAGTGTTCTAGTTAGTACTTAACTAAACCTCTTCCCTATTAGAAGAAAGAATAAAAAATGAAATCGTAAGAAATGTAAATATTAATAAAAAAGCAAAATGAAATTTAAATTTCCAAATCTTGAGAGATTTAATCATACTGCTAATTATAGTGGAGTTCACAAGGGGGGGGGGGGGGGGGGGGGGGGGGAAAATGCGATCAGCGATAGCTACCTTAACAAAAGAACAACGTGAATTCAAGTTCATTTTTTAACTAAATGACTGAAGGAGTTTAATTATGTATATATATATTATAGTAATTAAAGTTTGTTTCCTTTTGTTTCTATGAAATAACATCCCAAAATGGGTCATATTGTTTTCTTTTCTTTTTTTTTTGACCTTATTATAGCCTATTCCCTCCCCTAAAACACCTACTTGTTTATATTTATGTAGCGTATATAGGCTAATAGAAGCAAACACTAACAAAGTTTAAAATATGATGAAAAGATAAATAGATTTTAATTATGAAAGTTTAAAATGATTAAAACTTTCATGTCATGTTAGAACATGTGTTATCAGAGTTTTAATGGCAAAAAAAAAATTCGTCCCGAGTTGGAGAAATGATTACCGTATCAAAATTTATAATATAAGATAAATTCAATTTAATGGATTGAAGAGAATTTATAATTTAAAAATAAATTTTTAGGGATGATACTTTAAGTAAAATAATATCTATATAATCTAATGTAATACTATTAAACGAACAATGTACAGTGAGGGACAATCGATGCGTTTTCTTCATGTGATTATTTCATTGTTTTTAAAAAAATAGATATTTTTTAATGGAAACTTTCATGATTCAAAGCTAGAAAATTTCCCAATAAAGATTATCATTTTCTTTTATAAAAACAATGAAATAATCACAAGTAGAAAACGCATGGGTGGTGCTTAATTAATATTGTACCTTACTCCATATGGGGTTTCACCGCTATATGTTTTGTTCTTAGATTACTCTATAAATAAATATCTATCTATCTATCTAATCTAATACTATTAAAGGAGCAATGTACGTTTGTCAGCACATCAGTTCTCAAAAACGGCTCAAACGATTTTTTTCAAATTTTAAATATTTTTACTATTTCCAGCAACAATAAGAAATTGCGCTAGTTCTCATCTTTGGTAAAAATCGAGTACTAGTACTTTACTGATGTACTTTTTTAGTTTTTACTTTTTTTTTATTTTTCGCGGAATTCCCTTTAACGATTTCTTTAAAATTTTAAATATTTACTATTCGCGCTATAGAAAACAAAGTAAGCACGGTCTTTCTTTGGAAACCCTTGAGTGCTAGTACTTTACTGATGTACTTTTTTAGTTTTTTCCATTTTTCTCAAAATTTTCTTAACCGATTTCTTTCAAATTTTAAATATTTATTATTTGTTATATAGAAAACAAATTACTATTGATCTCGTCTTTGGAAAACCAGGAGTACTAGTACTTTACTGATGTACAGATGGTGAAGAGAGATGGGGGATTTTGTTTACCCGCTTGCTTCCAAGTCTATTTTTCTACTTCATAGCCATGAGATCTCTTAAACAAGAATGAGTGTGTTACGAAAACGAAAACTTGTGATGAAAATGAATGAAAGTCAATTTTTCATCGAAACTTCGGATTAACCGGCCAAACTGGTATCGGTCCCGACCAGGCCGGTTAAGAGGTGTTAAATTGTATGAACATTTTTTTTTTTTGTGATTTACTCAAAATGTTTTTTTAACGAATAAATTTGAGATGTTTTGTCGAGAATACAAATTCTCCTAATTATTAGACTTAATTATTATTATTATAGCCTACGATATTTAATGAGAGATGAGAAGAATTTGTTGTGCAGGAACAAGAGCAGGAGGAAAAAGAAGAGAGAGAATAGAAGCAAGCAATTCAAGTAGGTTTGGCCACTTGAGACTCCTTCGAGTGGCAAACAGAAGAAAAACAAAACAAAGATGGCTGAAAATAAACCAGAAATGAATCAACGCAAACAATTATAGTGAGATCGATTGGTAAAACGAGGAGATGGGGGTGTGATAACAATTTTCGATTGGTGGGGGGGAGAAGATTTTATTGAGGAAACAACAACAGAAAGTAATAAAATAAAAACTAATTAAATAAGCATATGTGAGGGTCAGAAGTTTTTTTTTTTTAATGGAAGAATGAGGAAATTAGTTTTCAAATAGGGTTGTATAGTCAGGCGGTACCACAAGTGCCTGATAAGTTCGAGAGTGAAGCCTTGAGCTTAGGCAACCAAAATGCTTAGAAGTCTTAAAAGTCGCTGATTGACTAAACTCAAGGTTCCACTCTCGATCACATCAGGCACTTATGGTTCCGACTGTACAAAGAAATCTCATTCATTTCGATTAAAAAGATTTTGCACAACTTCTCAGTTCTGAATTCAATATGAATTATTTCATTGGAACGAAGTTCTTTAATGTGGCTTACGCAGGGTGAATTGAGAGAAAATGTAACGTAACAAAAACGCGTTCCTAACAAAAATGCGTTCCCAGCGCCCGAGCGACGGCGGGAAGGATTAGACGAAGTCTTGTCGAGGGTTGAAGAAAAGGCGTGAGGAACTTCGTTCCTACGACCCCACACGTTTGCTTTTTATTATTTATTTATTTATTTATTTATTTTAATCTGCTTCCTATCTTCTTTTATTTCTCAAATAACTTTGGCATTTCATCGATGCGGTTTTTTTAAAATGAATTGAAATTATAATAGGGTAGTTGGGGCTTCTATTATTACCAAGAGATAGCGTTAACTTAGCGGCTGCTCTAGCCATTCAGAAAGCTTGTTTTGATCAGTCACGTCTGTCTGTTATTTTTTTAAAGCTATTCTTATTTTTTAATTTAAGTGATAAATATAAAATAAATTATTTTCAATCCTTTGGACTTTAGCACAGTATATACAAAGTACTCGCTTCTTGTCCTAGAGATTAGGGGTTTATTATTATGAGTTTTTAATATAGAAAATGTAAAAAAATATTATTTTTTTCGTCTAAGACTATTTAGAAATTTATACTCGCTCTCTATTAAGTGATTGATAGCAATTTTAATTGAAATACATTTCTGTCACTTGGGACGGACGGTAAACGAGCCCTTAATCCTTAAGACAAAAAAATCATAGGATATAAAATAATTTATTATTATTTATCAAATAAAAATAAAAATAGTTTTAAAAAATAACAGACAGACGTGTTGGATCAATCCTGATTGGCTAGAGCAGGAACTGAGTTAACGCCATCTCTTAGCAATGATACAAGAACCGCTTTAGTCCCTACTTCCTCTTAAGAAAACAAATTTCTCTTCACTACAGTATAGTTCGGCCGTTTGGGGATTTCTTTAAATAATCTAGCCTTCTATCTTCCCTAGAGTCAAACAAAATCCTTCTCTAACTTAGAATTATGAAAAGTTAAGATTACTAACAATCGTCTTCGATAAAATTCTATACTTTAATTTTGAAGTAATACCTTAAAACGAATAAAATTTTCTAATTAATAATTATTTTGATTTCCCTTCTTTATTTCTCTCCCTTCCCCGATACGAGAGCGAATCTCATTAAAAGAATCATTTATCATTTCCTAATCACTAAAGATAATAAAAAAAGCCCCGCGCATTCCACCTTTTAGCAAGAAGAGAGATATAAAATTTGACTCTCATTAGAATACAAGTAATTAGAAATAAAATGGTTACGAGAGGTCTGGAAATTTCATTCTGCTCTTAAAAGGGGGGTTGATTCCGGAAAGTAGTTATATACACGTATATAGCTTCGTATATATATATATTTAGAGTTGATTTAAGTCTAGAAGGCAATATGGTCTTTCTTTCCATCTCATTATGTTTTTATGACGCTGTCGCTCTCATTTGTCCCCCTTTTTTTTATGGGAATTTTAAGTCCATTTAGATAATTTTGTGGTAAATTATTTCAAATCGGTTGTCGTTATTTATTTTTATTGACAATTAGATAAATAAATCTTACTGTTTTTTATTACTTTTCGTATTTTAAGTAGAGACGAAAAAATATTTTGTGATTTCAAGCAAAGAACCTACTCGGAAATAAAGAAATTTCAAAATATCGAAAACGAAATGTTAATATTTTGATTGTTTTTGAAATAATATTAATACTAAATTGTACGGAGAATAAAGAGAAAAAAAAATACTAAATTTTTGACAAGACCAACTGGAAAAGTTGGTGCTTTTGAAAACCCCTTAAAAACAAGTTGTAGGCAACCAGTTAAACTTAGAAGAATATTTGGTTGTATTAGTAGGGGTAAAAAAAGGTTTTGAAAGGTGAATTTTTTTTTTTTTTTTTTTTTTGGAATGGGTGCATAAGGTCCGAAGACCTATAATGACCAATAGTCACATGCAGCCAGGAAGAAAATAAAAACAAAAGGAGAAGCATAAAGGGGAAACTCAACTGCGGGAACTGAGAAGATGCCTGTTGAGGTTAGACTTGAAAGTCTGAAGATTGTAGGTTTTGGGGAAGATAGACGCAGGGAGCTTGTTCCAATCACGGGAGGTCATGGGGACAAAGGAAGAATGAAATTGTTTTGTTCTGTTAGTCGTGATCTGAACAGCATAGGGATGCTGGGAAGATGCCTCTCTTGTGTTCCGTGAATATGTTGCATTGGGTGGGATAATTGATTTTAATTCGGCAGAGCATTGACCATGGTAATACCTGTAGAAGAGAGATAGTGCAGATACTCTTCTTCTATGATCTAGTGACTGTAGGGATGCAGTAAGGGTAGAATCACCTATCAGTCTAATTGCACGCCTCTGTATGGCTTCTAAGGAGGGAGAGAGCGTCTTTCGACGCCCCTCGCCAAAGGTGGGAACAATATTCAAGACACGGCCGAATTTGGGCTTTATAGAGGATTAGGAGTTGTTGGGAGGAAAAGTAACGCTTCGTTTTGAATAGGAAACCCAATTTCCTTGCGGTAGATTTAACCACAGAAGAGATGTGGTTGCTCCAGGAGAGATCAGATGTAACTGTCACTCCCAGAACAGAAATGAATCTTTGAACTCGAGACTATTATTGCTGTAAATAAGGGGAGGGCAAATCCTATTTTTTTGTCTAGAAATTAAACAACATTGGGTTTTTTGGGAATTGAATTTTACTTGATTGAGGTTTCCCCATTCCTCCAAGAGACCAAGATCATCATTTATCGACGACACAGCACAGAATGTTAAAATAATTACTATTTAATTTATTTTACGAATAATAATTTAAACACCCCCCTCCTTTTCCTGAGTGGCTCGGGTATTGGTATTACCAGGTATTAGAGGTAAATATTGATAATTAGAAGAATGGACGGCCTTCCCAGGAGAAGTAGGTAGGTGAAAAATTAAAAAAAATTTATTTACAAATACTGTATGTACTTAATTCTGGTAATTTGTTTGCACTGAAGATAAATGCCACAACAAGGTCTCAAAATATCGGAACAATATATAAAAAGTTTTTTATTTTATATCTTTTCCCGGGAAGACTCTTGTCCATTTGGATACCAAATGGCTTAAATAAGAATGCATGGACCCCCAATTAGATATTATTCATTAACAACGGTTAACAAGTCTTATATGGCCTAAGTTGCCGAAAAGACTGTGTACATGTGTGTGTGAGTGTGAGTAGGAAAAAGTGTGAGTATTAAAATAAAACAATTCTCAAGCAGGCACTGGATTGGAATATTGGATCTCACTATAATACCCTACAGGCAACTCTACGAAGAGATGGAGTTTCTGTGACATCCCGTCCTGTGAAAGTGACGAAAAGAAGGTTCCCTCCCAGAGATGTATTCTTCGAAAGGAGTCGGTACTGAGGGAGTTCCTTCTCAAACTAGTACATCCTCCATAGCATAGAAGAGTTTGGATATAAGGAACCGAATGGAACTAGAAATAAGGATTAGTTCACTAGCTAGAAATGGAAGCGGAGGGGGGAGTTAGGCGATAGGAAATTATGCTAACTTCACGGGGTGCCAGCTAGATGGCTACGGCCAGAGCCGGTTGGGTTTGAGGTGTGTGTCTTCGTGCACGAAAGCACCTCGGGTAAATAAACGGGGATCGCGATAGGAATTTCAAAATAATAATTATAATAATTGACTCACCAAATTACAGTACAACAGAAGTAATATGAAAAGAAGTGACAATCCCTTACCTGAAACAAAAATAATGATATTGTTAAAAATAATTATATTTGTATTAATACTAATAGATATTTACAATTATATATATTCACAAAGTTACTGGTCTTTTGGCTGTTATATCTACATACACTCAATTTAGAGTTCTTATATTTAAAAATTAAATAAGTAAAATGTACATAAACTGTTAAGATATACATAAATTTGTTTAAAAAAAAAAAAAAAAAAAACAGAATTTTAATCATAAAAAAAAAAATTTCAAACCCCTTTAACGACATCAAAATCCTGTCTTGTATATATTAATATATATATTGTGCCAAACTCACAACGAAGACCCTTAAAAAAGCGCTTATCTCAGTTAAATTATCTCTCATCCTCTTATAAAAAAAAAAATTTGCATTCTTTACATGATCATCATTCCTTCTTTTTATCCTCCCTCTCATCAGCTATTTCTTAAAAAAAAATATTCTTGTAAAATTATGTTTTTTTTTTTTTGTCGTAATAATTCATCATAAACGTGGTGGAATTAACATATATCGCTCATCTTATCGACATATAATGAATGCATAGTGACTAAATAATAATCCCCCCAAGAAAAGTGGATTTTGTAGCATTTAGAAAAAAATAAAATAGAAACTTTTTCTCATATATTTTTATTTTATTTTTTATGTCATCGTAATAGCATATAATATATTGCCAAACTTAAAACTTTTTTCTCCTCCTCCTTCCCACCCCCCACCACCACCGAAACTGTATTATTAGATAATTGGATGAAATATTGAAGAGAGAAAAAAATGAGGAATATTCGATGAAAAATAAATGATAAAGGCTTTAAAAAAAGAAAAAGAAAAAAAAAAGTTTGTTTTCATCGGGATATTAGAATTAATGTCTTTTTAATTGGAATATAAATTAGATTTGAAAATAGACTGACAGATTTGAAATTTTATTCAATTTTTGATTGCTATTCTTGAGAAAGAGAAATTCATTTTCTTTTCTTTTTATCAAAACTTTAATAAAGTGTTTTTAAAAAAATATAAAAATTTTGTACCATCTGTTGCAATAGTATTGAGTTTAAAGCCCAGTAGTTAGGCAGCCAAAATGGCACTAAACTTTTTTTTCTGATTAAAATTGAGATAATTTTTATTTCGAAATATCTTGAAATTTATATTAAAAATATAAATTTTTATCGTTCTTTTGTTAAGAATGGTCGTTTGGCTTATTGCCTGTTTTGAAACGGAATTTCCCACACAGACAAGTTGTCATTTGGGCTGCCTAATTACCGAGTTTTAGTTTCAATACTATTGCAATAGATGGTATATAATAAATTGGCAAAGTATTTTGGACTTTAAGGTTACTTTAAGAATAGTTTTTTTTTTAACACCCACACTTTTTCTCATTCACACTCACACTCATTATTCATAATATCTATTGGGGTTCGAGGCATTTCTATTTAAGCCATTTAGTATCCAAATGGCTTAAATAAAATCATTCGACTGCCTGGGGTCCGAACCAGCGAGGTTCGGTATAGAAGGTAGGCACGCTACCAACTACTCCAAGCCCGGGAGTGAGTCCCCAGGTTGGTCCTCAATAATATTAATTGAAAAATGTTAACTTTCTTCACAATTTTCTACTAAGTGCTGTGGTTAGGCCATACCGAGTACAAATTGGTGGATCTGTGGTTCGACTTCCGGCGGCATACCCAAACTTTTGTCGGGTATTTGAATTAATAAATATTGAATTATATAAAATTCCTTTGATATAATATCTTAAATATTATATGTAATTGCTTATTTAGAACTAAGCTTATTTATTTGTTAAAAAATGTCAATAAAAAAAAACTGACTGAATACGCCTTAAAAGAAGCAAACAATAAACAGACATGCGCGTTTGGTTGCATATTAGCAGTATTGCAGGCGAGTCTCAGAGTTTGATTAAAAACGATCTCCGCTTTTTCATGGGACAATTTTGAGATGTGTTCCCGTTATTTATTTATTTATTTTTTTATTTTTATTTTTCAAGAAGAGTTAGATAATTTTTTGCCATAAGCTGGGTTCGAACATGACTCCTCAGTTTAGATTCTCGGCTATCGTCTCCAGTAAGTATATTATTTTTTATTAAATCAAATTTAAACTCTCTACTGTGAGCACTTATTTATTTTTTTTTTTTTTAAACATTCACACTTTTTTCTCACTCACACTCACACACACCATTCACACAGTCTTTTCGGCAACTCAGGCCATATAAAACATTTACGATAACCGTTATTGATTTAATAAACATATATGGGGTCCAGGCATTCTTATTTAAGCCATTTGGTATCCAATTGGCTTAAATAAAATCATCGGACTGCCTGGGGTCCGAACCCGCGACGTTTGGTATACTAAGTTAGCACGCTAACCTCTACACCAAGCCCCGAGGGCAAAAAAAAGTGCATAGAGCACTTATTGAAACAGTTATATATCAATTTAATTAACTGATATATTACACTGGGCTATTCGTTTCAAATTTTTTTTATATTTATTAGTAAAAGTTGCACTCTATAGTAAGTGTGACTGTTTAAAAAAAAAAAAAAATTAATTAATTAGACAGTAGTAGAAGTTTGTGACTGGATTTTTGATATGAAACACAGGCAATGAGAAGCAACAAATTATACTAATAGCTTATATAAAAAAAAAAATAGTAAATTTATTATTCCTTTTTGTTTCTTAAGGCCCTAGGTGCCTGTAACTGGAGGGGATCATATTCCCATTGCTGCAGTAGATACCCTCGAATTGGTTGAATTTTTGCGGTAACCTGGGTTCGAATTTAGACTCGAGTCTAAATACTAATTTGACTTATCTATTAGACTCGAGTCTAATTTCTAAGCCCCAGCTTATCTGATAAGCATCACTTCCTATTTTTGTCTTTAGCCATCAGTACTTTTATTTCAATAGATTATCAATGAATAGAAGATAAAAGTACATTTATTTGTCTAAAAAATAAGTATTTACAATGAAGAAAATTAATATAACGATTATATATAAATACAAAATCAAATTAAATAGAATTATAAAAATTACCGAATTTTATTCTACCTGTATATATAGTTCTATTTAGAGTAATAATAATATATAGATGTTTTTTGTTCTTGACTTGTACGAATGTGGCTCGATCAATGACGCCCCTGTGCCCTGAGTACACGCGGTAACCCCGTTGCCATGGCGACCATTGGACGCCCAGCAAGCAGCTCTCTCTCTCTCTCTCTCTCGCTCCAACTTTTACTCTCTCCCTCTCTTACATCCCTCAACGGGCACGTCAACAAAATTTGCCTACCCGAAATTGCTTGTATAAACAACAACAACAACGACGTGTTATATACACAACAAGTAATTAATTAATTAATTGAAATATAAATTTAAAAAATAAAAATAAACTCTAAAATAAATTAGAACATGATCATGAAATTCAATAAAAAAAAATTTGCTGATCAAAGAGACAAGAGAGAATTTTTTTTTTATGAATAGAAGAGAGAGAGAGAGAGAGAGAGAGCTCACCCTTCACTCTCCCCATTTCTGGCATTCAAAAGCGAGCCTTCAGCCGCACCTGCTTGCATTTAGATAATATTATTGAATTCCGATAAAATTTCTTCATCATATGATCAAAAAGGCTAATAGAATTTTTTTTTTTAATAAATAAATAATAGAGCGCAAGACTCACGGAGGGTAAAATTATTAAGCCTGAGGGAGACAAATTTTATTATTATTTATATAAAGATAAATTTAATTACAAATTAACAATTCAAATGATTATATAATATTATTATAATGAGAAGTTATAATACAATAGATGCATAGTAATACAAAAAATGATTATGTGATGGTAATAATTAATAAAATTGAATTGTTTAGAGGGTGATTTTAACGAAAATAAAAGGGATTAATTTTTTACTATTTAATTAGCATTTTAGATTAAGCTGAGGGGGTATAGAATTTTATAATTTTAGGCCGACGTTTCGATAGAGCTCATATAGTCATTAGGTAGGTCTGTGTGTTATAAGTACAATTTTGTAAATTTACACTGTCTTTTTGAGACTTATATCATTACATACAGAGCTGTTGCAAGCAGAGTTGAACAAATTAAGCATATTTTGATTTGTGTACTTCATAACGAAGACAATGTAGACAAGTATGTAGTGAAGTATGCAGTCAAAGGAGACAAGTATGTAGTCAAAGTAGACAAGTATGTAGGCAAAGTAGACAAGTATGTAGGCAAAGTTATCAAGTATGCAGTCAAAGTAGACAAGTATGTAGACAAGTGTGTAGTCAAAGTAGACAAGTATGTAGACAAGTGTGTAGTCAAAGTAGACAAGTATGTAGACAAGTGTGTAGTCATAGGCGTAGCCAGAAATTTTCGATGGGGGGGGGTTCAGGATGATTTCTCCCCTTCCCCCCCCAACTAATAGGGCGGTATAAGGCGTCTAATGAGATATATGGCTAGCCAATCCGCCCTCCTGGACCCTCTTCGGATTGGCTCGGGCCCGCCCTTTCTTAATGAAGTGCCCCAATTTTTCATTCATCTCGTTTCAGGCAATAAAAGATGCAACCCCTCACATCCCTATAATGGCGGAGTTTCCGCCTGTTTGGTTTCTCTTGATCCGAGTTCTACCTCACAAGTTGTCAGATCTCTTTAAAAAAAAAATAAAAAATTTAATTATATAATAATTTTTATTATTTTTCATTTGAGGGATTTAATCAATTTTAGCAGGCTTTAATTTTTTATAAAGCAAGACAAAAATCAATTCTTTTCAATGGGAAAATTCTGAATTTTCTTGAATTTCTTGACTTTCGTTTAAAAAAATTATTTTATTTTACTTTTTTTTTTTAAACTAGAGAAAATTATTATATTTTTTTACTTTCTCTTACCCTATATATGAAATATATATAGAGAGAAAGTATTGTTTGTATTATAGAGCTTAAATATCTAGTCATGGCTTGGGTCCAATGGGGGGGTTTGAACCCCCAAAACCCCCGTGGCTACGCCTATGTGTGTAGTCAAAGTAGACAAGTATGTAGACAAAGTAGGCAAGTATGTAATCAAAGTAGACAAGTATGTAGTCTACTAGAAATTCCAACACCAATATTTCAATTTTAAAAGTACAAATAGTTGAAAGTGCTTTGTTGTTGAAACTGTCATCCGTAGGCTCTAGTTGGAACATCATGCATATGGGAAATTACAAACACTAGGTCATACATTTTACTCATTCAATGCGCAAATCATCTGTTGAAGAATAAAGGAAAAGAACAGCAGTTAGTTATTATTTCAATTTATTAATGCTGAGGTTTCGATTTTGGTCAAGACCATCTTACAAGGAATCCCCACGGGTTGTGGGTCACCGATTTTTTTCAAACTCATAGGATTTGAAGATTAGTATCTGGACATCAATTTCCTAAAGCAGTACGATGCGCTTCTCAAGAACACTCAAGAAAATCGACTTTGAAGACTATCAAGATTTCCGAGTTGTTTAAGTTTGGATAATTTTATTTATATGTAAACAATGTCTGGTAGCCGAGAAAGTAAGCGCAACAGTCTTGTAAACAAGGAGTCGCTAGTTCGATTCTTGTTGCGGACATTTTTTTTTAATTTCAATTTTTTATCCGTATATACAGTATCTCTCATATTAACTTTTTTAAAATTTAAATTAAATTAACAAATATTTTTTTCAATATAAATTAACTTCTTTTTATTTTTAATTACCACTCGCTACTATAGTTTTCACCGCCGTGTTGGTTTATCGACTAAATTCTTATATGTTCTAAGTTGCCGAAAAGTGCATGTGTGTGTGATTGGAAAAGTGTGAGTGTTTAAAAAAACAAGATATATGAAAATATATGCAAGACGACTCGACTCGTCTTATTTAACAAGGTCTTTTTTATTTTTATACCAAATTTCAATTTATTATAAATATTCGTATTTTCAGTGTTTAACGAGTGGTAATTAAAAATAAAAGATGTTAATTTAATTTCAATTTTATAATTGTTAATATGAAAGATACTGTATATACGGATAGAGAATTGAAATTAAAAAAAAAAATGTCCGCAACAAGCATCGAACTAGCGACTCCTTTTTTACTAGACTGTTGCGCTTACTTTCTCGGCTACCAGGCACTTTTTACATATAAACAAAATTATGCAAACTTATAGAACTCGGAAATCTTGATAGTCTTCAAAGTCGATTTTCTTGAGTATTCTTGAGTAGTGCATCTTACTGCTTTGGGAAATTGATGTCCAGATACTAATCTTCAAATCCTATGAGTTTGAAAAAATCGGTGACCCACAACCCGTGGGGACTCCTTGTTAGAGCTACATGTCATCATCAGATGTGATTTAACAACAACTTATTATCAAGTGAGTGTTAAAATTAAGTGTTAATTTATAATTAATAAATATTTTTGATTTAATCTAGTTAATTTTAATTTATAAAATGTTTCAACTAGAACCTACGGTCGGAAGTTTACCGAAATACTGTAATTTTCTGATGATGAGCACAGTTCCTCTGTTGAAGCGTGGCGTAATTAAAATATTGGTCTTGAAATCTTAAAGCATTTTAATTAAAGTAAAAATTGACGGCCGATAATTAAAATTCGACAACTCGGAAGTTTTTTTTTTATTTTTTTATTCATTACATTTCATTTAGTATTTTTATTAAAAAAAAAAATAAATAAATACGTCCGATTGTTGAGAAAGACATATTGAGAGGTAATAAACATCAATTTTCTTCATCTTTATTCTGTATTAGTATGATTGATATTTTTTTATCCTATTTTCTCAGAAAAATATCATTCATTTTGCCTATCAGACTGGGAGTGAGTGAAACATCATAAAGTCGAATGAAAAATACTAACTGATGCGGAAATTTTATTGAAATTGATTTATTTTTGTCTTCAAGAGAGAGAGAGAGAGTTTTCATCTCTCTCTGAATCAAATATATTTATTCTACAAAGAGGAAAGGTTATTTAATATTTAATAATAAAAGTTGGAAATGAGATCAAATAATATGATATAGAGAAAGCAGTTATTGCGTTCACTCTTTTAAGTTCATATACAGTTGAATTTATTTGATTCGAAGTTGTTATTTTCTTCATGAGGGTTTTTTGAATAGTATTATATTTAAACGTTTCTGGATGGGTTGATATTTGAATATATTTTCAATTAAAGCTTTTGTGGATTGTATTATTATTAGCCTATTATGTGAGTTTTTAATTATAGACCACATTTTGTATTAATTAATTAATAATTAATTAAAAACTACTTAATGTAACAATATACAAAATAAGAAAAATGGTAGGGCCTAATAAGATATTAAGGTTTGATTACACTGTGCAACAAGAAAAAAAAGCCCCGAGAAAATTCCTTCAGATTCTTAAGCAAAATGAATCCAAATATGACCTTCGTTTTCCCCCAGCACGTACCATTTTCGGGGGGGGGGGGGGGAGCCCCTACTTATTTCCACCCCTTTTCGTTAATTATGGGGCCACGAAAAAAATTTGGAGGGGATGAAAAGGAACATTTTAGCCTTAACATTTCTTCAGAAGGTCTATAGAATCGAAAAGTTAAAAAACATTAACATTTGGATCCAAGGGGGGGGATGTGGGGGAGGATTTTGTCCCTTAAAATGTAAAAAAATCATTAAAAATGATCTATTTTTTCTGATTTTTCCCAATTTTTTTCACTGATTTTCTACATATTCCAGCGGACAGATCCACCTCACCCTTCCTTAAACATCCCTCAACTAAAAAAAATATATAGGACAAAGCGGGTGGGGTGTGAGCGATTCCGAAGCCCTTGCAAGAAGAATTTTTTTCAATTATTGACAAGAAATAATTTCTATCCCTTTAGATAAAATATGGAAATATTGAAGGACATAGAAGAATCCGTATATTTAACTTTAAATTTGTAAAGATCAGCCCAAAAAAATGAAAGCCGCATATTTGCCAATTTGACCAACTGAGCTGGGAATCTTCCATCTTCTTGCAAGGGCTTCGGAATCGCCCACACCCCACCCGCTTTGTCCTATATAATTTTTTTTAATTGAGGGATGTTTAAGGAAGGGTGAGGTGGGTCTGTCAGCTGGAATATGTAGAAAATCATTGAAAAAATTGTTAAAAAATCAGAAAAAAATCGATCATTTTTAATGATTTTTTTGCATTTTAAGGGACAAAATCCTCCCCCACATCCCCCCTTGGATCCAAATGTTAATGTTTTTTAACTTTTCACTTCTCTAGACCTTCCGAAGAAATGTTAAGGCTAAAATGTTCCTTTTCATCCCTCCAAATTTTTTTCGTGGCCCTATAATTAACGAAAAGGGGTGGAAATAAGTAGGGGGCTACCCCCCGAAAACGGTACGTGCTGGGGGAAAACGGAGGTCATATTTGGATTCAGGAGGTCATTTTACTTGAGAATCTGAAGGCCTTATTATTAGTAGAAACCGGATTCATATGCACTTGTTTACTATCATCTACGACCTAGTAGATTAATCTGAATCCTATATCTAGGAAACCGTAAATAAAATTTTACACTTCATAAAATTGCATATTTTTGGACATACACCTCTATTTCATACAAAATAATTTATTATCATTATTACCCGGGTTCTCTCCTCGAAATTTTTAAAATCTCTGTAAAGTGGGTTCTGCAAATTGGTCTGTGTGTAGCATGAAGGAAATGAGCTACAAAACACCCCTAAATGGCTTCTGTAGCCGAAAAGGGTTAAAGAAAAAAAAACATTTTGTTGTTAGTATTTAATATTTTTTTACAGTTTGTGTCATGGTCTCTTGTTTTTAACAATTATTTATTTTAAAAATAAAAGTAAAAAGGTATTATCAAAAGAATGTTTATTTTTTAAAGTATAAAATAAAACATTCGAAAACATCTATACTATTATATAAAAGACAATCTCTGTCTGTCTGTCTGTCTGTCTGTCTGTCTGTCTGTCTGTCTGTCTGTCTGTCTGTCTGTCTGTCTGTCTGTCTGTTTGTAACGCATAGACTCCGAAACTACTGGACCGATTTTCATGGAGTTTTTTTAATGGGTAGGGAATTTTCCGGGGGTGGTTTTAGGCTATCATTATATCGAATTAGGGGTAGGGAACCCCCCTTTTTGGGGGTTATCAATTACCCCATAGCAAAGCATTGGAAAACAGGATCTAACTCGCTTTATGAAAAATATATTTATCAAATCTTTAAAATGAAAAATAAAAACTCTTCCTCCCCCTAACAATTCGACATTTGAAAAGATTTTTCCGCTCTGCGCCCCCACCCCCCACCCCTAAAATTTTATTTTTTTTATTTTTCATTCGATTTTAATAAAATTTAAAATGTTGCTTTCTTAGGGTGTAAATAATTGAAAAATGGTATTTTAGACCCCAGAAAGTTCAATTACCCCACTGACCCCCCTGAAATTTATTTTTCATTCGATTTTAATAAAATTTAAAATGTTGCTTTCTTAGGGTGTAAATAATTGAAAAATGGTATTTTAGACCCCAGAAAGTTCAATTACCCCACTGACCCCCCTGAAATTTATTTTTCATTCGATTTTAATAAAATTTAAAATGACGCTTTCTTAGGGTGTAAATAATTGAAAAATGGT
This sequence comes from Euborellia annulipes, assembly GCA_023213315.1. Lineage (NCBI taxonomy): Eukaryota > Metazoa > Arthropoda > Insecta > Dermaptera > Anisolabididae > Euborellia > Euborellia annulipes. The sequence continues at coordinate 21,526 of JAKCPI010021378.1, forward strand.
ATTTTAGACCCCAGAAAGTTCAATTACCCCACTGACCCCCCTGAAATTTATTTTTCATTCGATTTTAATAAAATTTAAAATGTTGCTTTCTTAGGGTGTAAATAATTGAAAAATGGTATTTTAGACCCCAGAAAGTTCAATTACCCCACTGACCCCCCTGAAATTTATTTTTCATTCGATTTTAATAAAATTTAAAATGTTGCTTTCTTAGGGTGTAAATAATTGAAAAATGGTATTTTAGACCCCAGAAAGTTCAATTACCCCACTGACCCCCCTGAAATTTATTTTTCATTCGATTTTAATAAAATTTAAAATGTTGCTTTCTTAGGGTGTAAATAATTGAAAAATGGTATTTTAGACCCCAGAAAGTTCAATTACCCCACTGACCCCCCTGAAATTTATTTTTCATTCGATTTTAATAAAATTTAAAATGTTGCTTTCTTAGGGTGTAAATAATTGAAAAATGGTATTTTAGACCCCAGAAAGTTCAATTACCCCACTGACCCCCCTGAAATTTATTTTTCTTTCGATTTTAATAAAATTTAAAATGTTGCTTTCTTAGGGTGTAAATAATTGAAAAATGGTATTTTAGACCCCAGAAAGTTCAATTACCCCACTGACCCCCCTGAAATTTATTTTTCATTCGATTTTAATAAAATTTAAAATGACGCTTTCTTAGGGTGTAAATAATTGAAAAATGGTATTTTAGACCCCAGAAAGTTCAATCACCCCCCTGACCCCCCTGAAATTTATTTTTCATTCGATTTTAATAAAATTTAAAATGTTGCTTTCTTAGGGTGTAAATAATTGAAAAATGGTATTTTAGACCCCAGAAAGTTCAATTACCCCACTGACCCCCCTGAAATTTATTTTTCATTCGATTTTAATAAAATTTAAAATGACGCTTTCTTAGGGTGTAAATAATTGAAAAATGGTATTTTAGACATCAGAAAGTTCAAACACCCCCTGACCCCCCTGAAATTTATTTTTCATTCGATTTTAATAAAATTTAAAATGACGCTTTCTTAGGGTGTAAATAATTGAAAAATGGTATTTTAGACATCAGAAAGTTCAATCACCCCCCTGACCCCCCCCTGAAATTTATTTTTCATTCGATTTTAATAAAATTTAAAATTACGCTTCCTTAGGGTGTAAATAATTGAAAAATATATTAATCAAATATTTAAAATAAAAAATAAAAACTCTTTTTCATAATTAATTAAAATACATTTATCTGGACAACTCTTAGTCACATCCCGAGACGCCGCCCGCCAGGGCTAGCGGGGTAGGGTTGCCGAAGGCAACCCTACCGCAGCTAGTTAAAAATATTTATTTTAAATTCCCATTTAATAATCCGAAATCAATATAATTAAAATATTCGGAATGAATGAAAAGAGATTTTTTTTTATTTGTTCGATATATTATATAGGGATGTGTAAAAATCTCCGATTCATAAACTAATACCCTTCCCAGTGAAGGTGTTCTGAAGCCCTTTGAAGTGGAAGAGCCGAGTTCCAACAAAAGGGCCTTTTTTGCCCTCTCTACCAACACCCCCGAAGGCGTTATAATCATTTCGGATTTGTACACACCATTCCTACAACAACAACAACAACAACAACAGCAATGCCGGATTTTGATAAAAATACTTGTGTGTGCGTGCGTGTATTTTATGTTTAGAAGGATTACAACTCCGCTTATCAAAATAAAAAGAAAAATGTTGATTCTTGAGAAATGAAGTTTTTTTTTTTTTTTAAATTAAATATTTACTAAGAGAGGATGAATATAAATATAGTAATAATAAATAGGAGAGTAAATATTAAAGTATAAACAAACTTTCAAAAATATTAATATTTTCTTTTAACATTTATTCTTTCATTCATATATTATGTTTTAATTTTTTTCTTTTAGAATATACTGTAATATGAATATTTTGGCACACAATATTTTAACAACCTCCTGGAGTAGGGGATAGCATAATTCCCTCTTATTTTTTAAAAGTCACGTCCAGACCACGAGGAGAAAATATCACATAAAAAAAGCTGGCGTGACTTAATACACAGCCCACAACTTTCTCTAACCTTCGGTAATCGAAAAGTATGTACTGTGCTGTCACACCGGATTATTTTGGGTCGAGATATAATTATTTAGTTTTCTATAGCATCTTACTAGTTAGTTCCAAACTTGACCACTTGTCTTTCATATATGGCGCTGAGCTACAAATGCTTACATTAGAAATAAAGTGTACTTCAAACAAATTTTATGAAAAAACTTTTGAGAAAATCGGAAAAAATCTCAACTTTTTCCTTTGAATTTCAAAAGTAAATGAGAATATTCTTTTTAAATAGCCTCTAAATAAAACGCGAAGATCCATTAAAATCTCGACATCGAATTTTTGACATGAATCCAATACTTTCTCTCTATATATTTCATAAATAGGTTAGGAGAAAGTAAAAAATAGTTGATTTATGAATTTCAATAAAAATTGTTGTAGATTTTGAGAAATTTGAAAAAAAGTGAAAAAGTACCTTAGTAAAGTACTAGTACTTTTTGGCCGATTTTGTTCAAAAGCTTATTTTAATTGTCTGGGAGGCTGCCTAACTTAAATATAAAATTTATTGGTACCCAATTCACTTGAAATGAATTTTTGTCAAGGATACGAACCTACGACCCTTGGCAAAAATGGCAAGCATTGCAGGGTAGTATATATAATTATTTTTCGGAATGAGAGGGGGAATCATTTTTAAAAATTTACCCCCTCCTGCTCCCCCTCTTTATAAACATATAATGTTTTATCGTATGGAAATTTTTAAAATGTATATATAAATTTCGAGCCCCATACGGACATTTTGATCATTAGGCTAAATGAAGAAATTAAAATTAATTATTAGCTGACAGAGACCCGAGAATCGACTGCCTCAGGGCCTCCATCTTGTTTAATCTGGCACTGTACACTACTCTTTGCAATATATTTATTTATTTTTTTTAACCGAAAAGAATGTCTATAGTGGGTCTAAAAATAATATGGGATTATATAATTTTAAATACTGCCCGGGGAGTTATGATGTATTTCCCAAATGGCCCGCAAGATCATTTGGGTTGACCACCCCTGTTCTAATGAAATATAATTTCCTCAAGTAATATAAGAAAATGGGAGTTTTTTAAGAAAAATAACAAATCTTTTGGTTGATTTTTTTTCAGGTTCATATTTCGTTATAATTCATTAGCAATAGAATTATGACAGCAAGCACAAAAAAAACGCGATTTTTTTTAATTAATCCACCCTCTCTGGAGTTAATTAATAGAGAGAGATCTCGGGGGTTGGGCGAGGTCCGATGGAAATGTACAATCAAGGCGTGGCAGAGATTCACTCACTCGAACACACACAACATAAACACACCACATACTAAGTACAGAAAGGGGGGAGGGTTTATTTATGTACGTATTGGGACCCACCCCGGGCCATTAAGTATTAGAAAAGGCGCCGTATGTTTTGTTTATATATAAATAACGCTCTTGAGAGTAAAAACATGCTGGTGTATTTTGAAAATTAAATTTATTAATCTGATGAGTAAAATATAAAATTATTTACACAAGTTGTTTGTTTATTGGTATTTTTTTTTTTTTTTGTTGTTTTTGTGGACAACACAACAAAATGATAATAAAATTTTAATGAGTTATCATGAGTGTTGCTCTGTTTTATTTTAATAAATAAATAATGATAGCGAATTCGAATTATTTTCCATCAGATGATAAATATATATTTTTATGAATAATCCTATAAAAATAATATCTATTTGTTTTTGAGTTTTATTGTGTAAGGACGCCATTTTGATAGAAGCAAGAATAGTGCTTAAGGGATCACTAGTCCTCTACTCTTTTTTACTTTCTCTTGCCTATATATATAAAATATAGTGCGATAATGTTAAAAATTAAATGTCGAGATTTTGATGGAAATACTCCAATAAAGATTTTCATTTTCTTTTATAAAAACAATGAAATAATCACAAGTAGAAAACAAAACGCATGAGTGGGACTAAATATTGACCCTCACTGTACCCTCCCGAATAATCAAAATAAGCTTTTGAACAAAATCGGCCAAAAAGTACTAGTACTTTATAAAAGTGTTTTTTCAGTTTTTTTTCGAATTTCACAAAATAGGCTTTAACGATTTTGATTTTTTTTTTTTTTTTTTATTCTCTTTAATCAGCGACCTTAGGTCATTGCCATTCAAAATACAATATTTGTAAATATGATTATGTTATAAAGGTGATACAGAAAATTAATGAACATGCAACGAGTCAATATATGATGATACATTAATGAATATTTTTTCCAAATTATAGTCCTTATCTGAAACATGCTGATCGAAAATGTTCTTGATAATAAAAAAAATTAACTGTTTGAGCTTTTCGTTATTTTCTATATTTGATGGGTTATTCCTATTTTCGAAGTGGGGGCTATTTAGGATTGGAACTGACGGAATATTCAGATGATTAGATATATTAGTAGTGGGTATAAAATTGGGCGAGGATCTTTCAGCATCTCGAGTCGAACTGTTTTCTTTTGATGAGCTGCAACGAATATAATTGTTAATTCGAGCTGGTTGTTCCGGAGTTGAGGATCGTGCTTTATTCGCATATGTTTCTTCTTGAGATTTTTTGAAAGTGCTATTTCAGCTTCTAGAAATGGCAGATTTTTATCCGACATTATTCTTTTTATTTGGCTTTGTCTATTAAATTCATAGCAATTGGCAGCATCATTTGCTTCGTGTAATCCTTGACAATTCGCACATTTAATAGGGAGAAAGCATTCTTGCGAGGAGTGTTGATGTGAGTTTGCGCATCGCTGGCATCTTTTCTCATTTAGGCAATGGAACATAGTGTGTCCATATTTAAAGCAATTTTGACATTGTACTACTCTTTGTATTAATGGTTCGACTTTACAAATAACTCCAAAGAGTTTAATCTCTCTTGGCAACGACTGCCCCCGAAAGGTAAGGAAGACCACTGGAGTGTTTATCCTATTATTTGGATTATATTTATCTTTTTGTACATCTTTTAATTTTTAAAATTTGCTGTTCTGACTCAATAAAAGAGATAATATCGTCTTCTGATAGTGAGGTGTCTATATCTCTAACGACCCCTTGTCTCGTTAAAGAAAAACTTGGTATAAAAGCAATTAGATCCTTTGCGACCCATAGTGAAGACTGTACTAGGTTATTTGCATATGTGAAGTTATTTAATAAAATTTTAATTCGATATCTATTTATCTTATTAATATACCTTACATCTTTATAAATATCTAAAAAGTTATCTCTTAAATATTTTCCAACAGACATAGAGTGAATATGTTTCATACTTTTATTTTCAATATAGACCACAAATGGGCCCTTGTCGGATTCAACATATAAATTATTTTTATATTTTAAATATCTTGATTCTATATTTTTATTATTAACTATGCTCTGAGAAGCCGAGTTTATCTGCGTCAGGGCAATTGAATGTGTAGGGAGATTAGAAATTACCTGGTTATTACCCTCTGGCACATTAGTATTATTATTAGTTAAAGGGGCAGCAGGCCTTACTTTTGCTTGTAATGATGAGCTTGTTAAATTCTCCTCCAACTTCCTTTTGGGGGTCTTTTCAGAATCAAGCGCAGAAGCAATCCTAAATAGATATTCATTGTCCTCTTCCATACTATCCTCTTCGGAAAATTCATTAAACGTTTTGTCCTTTTGGGTCCCCATTGGGGGCCCAATTTTTATTACAGAGTAATCAAATCAACTTAAAATTAAGTTTAAAACTTAAACCGCACTTGAAAAATTAAAATATATTAAAAAAATTTGTAAATTTAACAGGAGGCGAAAATTTCTAATGTTTATCTTTAGAAAACCGCCTATTGGATCAACGATTTTGATTAAAAATCATAAATCAATTATTTTTTACATCCTCTTAAAAATGTATAATGAAAATGAAAATATGAAGAAAATCGAGTTTTATATATATATATATATATATTTTACTGTAATTGTTGTAAGGGCAAAAAGCCATGGCAGCTGTTCGCCCTAAAGCATTAATAAATAAATAATAAATAAAAATGTATATTCTAATTTTGGCCTGAAAATTGTTCAAATTATACTTAACTGATGTACTATTTCAGATTTTTACTTATGAAATGCAAATGGGTGGATAAGTTAGGAACTAAGGTGCTATGGGAAACTAAATATATAAAATTTACACAAAACTTTCAATTGCCGAAGATAAGAGAAAGTTGTGTGCTGTGCGA
>JAKCPI010021379.1:0-19007 GCA_023213315.1 Euborellia annulipes
ATCAATTTGCATTTCTAATAAAATATATTCCCATTTCCATAATCCAACAACATGTGTTATTTATTTTAATTTTTTTAATTCTTTTTATCGGAATATAACATTTATTATCACACTCACACACACACACACACGCATACATACAATGAGAGAAAAAATATTAGAAATGTCATTGGCATACGTAAAATCCCCATTTGATTGTAATTGTATTCTATATAGAGAGAGAATATTCAAAATATATATTCCATCATTTTTTTTTTTTAATAATTAAATGCACATTGAGGACATCCATTCAATAAATAGGCTTTATTATTAATACCGCGAGCCTTTGTATTCGAAATTTAACGTAAAAAAATTCATTTTTTTTTTTTTATCTCGTTGATTGATTAATCCTTCTAGGTAAATTACAGTATAGAGAACAATTGATCATTTTTGATCGATATCTTACATGTCGAGAAATGACACTTCGGTACCATTATTGAGAAAACAATGCAAAATTTTGGTATTGTTGTTGTCAATTAGAAAAAGTTGCAATAATGTATGACGCAAAAATTAGAATAAAAAAAATTTGAGGGTTAATAGAAGAAATAAGGAGAGAAAAAAAAATAAATTAGGGAAATGACAAAATTAAAAAAAAATGGGAAAGAGGTTAAAATCTTATCGGCTAAATGAGGCCATTTAAGGGTGTATATTTATTAATTTATTGATTTTTAAAAATAGGTCCGCTGACCACTGGGGGACGCTCCACACGCTGATTGCTCGGGGTCACCAATCCCGAACTTTCGCCGCGCTTGTCATTGCTTAACTGTAACGATTGTGGCGACTGTTACTCTTCTCCGTTGCCAGGCCCCCCGGCAAAAAAATAATTATCATTACTATTTCAATCCAGTGCCTGCTTGAGGATTTGTTTACATTCATGGAATACACAAATGAAAAGAATATATAAATATTTCTCTATACATTTCCTATGGGAGAAATGGTAACTTTAAGAATTAATAACTCAAAAAGTTAGGGGAATTTCGGGATGAAAATAATTTTCCTGTAATCCCGAGAAGGTCCTCTTTATGCATATAAAATTTCATTTCAAAATTCCAACGAGAAGTTGTCATTTGGTATCCAAGGACCATTAGTATCCGAGGTAGGCGCTACCAACTACGCCAAGAAAATTGTTATTAATGCCCATATAACATTAGAACAAATATGACGGCCGATCTCCATTGGCATCACCCTGATATCCAAGCACTCTAGTAAAAACTATCTCAATAATTAAAGTATTCTCTCTCCATACTCAGATGTCACTTCATAGTTGAAGCCTCTTCATTTTTCTTTTTAATCAACTTGACATGTAGTTATAAAAGAGAGAGGGGAGAGGGGAAATGGTTTTTTTTTAATACTCCAAGGCCAAAAGGGCAGGTCGGTAAAAAAGGAATTTAAAGGAATAGAGAGAGGGAGAGAGGGAGTATTGTACGTGTGTTTGTGGTGGTTCGGTGGAGAGAAACCCAATCAATCACCGTTCGATCGGAAGAGGCAACTTGATATACCGTGATTGGTGACGTAATGAATAAACGATCACGCTTACAGCTACTCTCACCTGTTTCCTTTCTCAATTTACAAATAATACCTTTCGAATTTCTATTACACTGGCCGGCAAAATAGAGCTGAATGGAATATTTTTTATGTTTTTTGGTGTGTTGAATCCAAAAATGCACTAAGTTTTGCCCCATTACGTCTATATTTAGAGATATAGAGAAAATTAAATTTTAATATAAAATATGCTCTTATTTTGAATTACCTGGATGTTTTTAAGGCGAAACCCCTTTTAAAAATATGCAGAGAGTTATAATCCAGAGAGCGGATAAAAATTCATGTTTCATGCATTCAAAAATACCCTTTTAATGCATTAAAAACGATCCGACCGAAACAAGATTTTCTGCCAACTTGTAGACGTTTTTTTTGTGTGTGGGTGTGTGTGTGTGTGTACGAGTCTCATCCTATCTTTTCAAACGGCAGGTTTCGGCCCGTTTTTGGCCGAAACCGAAACCACGGCCGAAATCAACATTTTTTTTTTTTTTGGCCGAAACCGTCCGTATTTGAAACCGAAACTTCGGTCGATTCCTAATTCTTAACAAATTTAATATTATTATTTGTTTAATTTTTAAATTTTCTTTTATATTTGTCAACTTTTTCATCCTTTATTTTAATATTGTAATTAAAATTAAACTAAATAAAATAAAAAAAAAAAATGGAATTTCATGCAATAACACTTAAAACGTGCATTTTCGTGCAATATAGAATTTGATATATAGCTTCTAAAATATGTAATTCGTATAGATAATAAATTTCACATTGCTATCTTTTAGCAAAAAAATAATGCAATAACATATAAATCCGCTCTCTGGTTAGAATACATATAGATTTTAAGTTTCACAGCCCAATCTGAAATCATTTAGACGTGCCGCAAACGGCTTAAAGTTTAGAAAAATCGAATTTTTTAGTTTTTTTTTTTTTTTTTTTTTTTTTTTTTTTTTTTTTTTTTTTTTTTTTTTTTTTTTTTTTTTTTTTACTTTGGCCACCCTAATACAATTTTTCTGATCCCTAAATGCAAAAAAAATATTTTTATGATATTCTATAGTTCTTTAACTTTTCAAAAAGCATTCGTTCATGAAAATCTGTTGATTATTAAAGAAATTATTAACAAAATAATTAAAAAATAGGCAGCCCAAGTGTTTTTTTTTTAACTAGACTTTGATAACTCTTTTGTTAATAATTTCGTTAATAATCAACAGATTTTCATGAACAAATGCTTTTTGGAAAGCCAAAGAGTTAGAAAATTTCGTAAAAATATTTTTTTTTTGCATTCAGGTATCAGAAAAATTGTATTAGGGTGTCCGAAAGTAAAAAAAAAAAAAACTTAAAAAATTCGGGTTTTCCAAACTTTTGCGGCACGTCTAAATGACCTCCGATTGGCCTGAAACTTAAAATTTATATATAATATAACTATCTGCATATTTCTACGGGATGTCGCCTTAAAAACATCCAGGTAATTCAAAATAAGAACCGCTTTAGAGCTCTATTTACTCTATAGCTCTAAAATAAGACGTTTATATAGTTTTCCAGTTTCAGCGATTAAAGAATTATAAAAAAACAGTCAAAAAATATGGAAAACAAAAATGTATAATGATTAAATTATACTCTGGTGCCATCTATTAGAATGCACAAAGCCCACCAATGGCGGACATTGCGGCTAGTGAGGGCAAAAATTAAATCCCTTTTTTTACTTTCTCTTACCTATGTATATATGTAATATATATATAGAGAGAAAGTATTGGATTCATGTCAAAAATTCGATGTCGAGATTTTGATGGATCTTCACGTTTTGAGGTCCCCTGAATCCAAAAAACGTGGTTTTCGCGACATGGTCTGTCTTTTTGTGTGTGTGTGTGTGTGTGTGTGTGTGTGTGTGTGTGTGTGTGTTCAATTTTAAGCATGAAGGAATTGAGCTACGAGGTTGAAATTTTATATTTAAGTTAAACACCCCCCGGGACCGGAAAAATAAGCTTTTAATCAAAATCGGCCAGAGAGTACTAGCACTTTACTGATGTACTTTTTCAGTTTTTTTCGATTTTCTCAAAATTTGCTCCAACGATTGTTTTAAAATTCAAAAATCAATTATTTTTTAGATTCTCTTTAAAATGTATATTCTCATTTTGCAATTGAAATCTTCTGAAGACCACTTTACTCTTGTATTTCATAGGGAAGATAGGAGAAATGGTTGCCATGGTAACAAAATATAAATATTTTCCCATACTTATAAATTTTACATCTGAATTCAAATGTTCCGTACTGTCGGGAACTAAATATATGTCGACACAAAAATCTGGTGTGACAAGCACAGTACACAACTTTCGATTACCGAAGGTAAGAGAAAGTTGTGTGCTGTGCGCCAGTCACACCAGATTTTTTTTTTAAATTAAACCGAATATTACAGGCTTTTGTTCTATTTTGAGTATAATCAATTCGATTAAAATCAAATTTGAAGATGAGACTTTTTTTACTTTCTCTTACCTGTGTATATATGTAATATATATATAGAGAGAAAGTATTGGATTCATGTCAAAAATTCGATGTCGAGATTTTGATGGATCTTCACGTTTTGAGGTCCCCTGAATCCAAAAAACTGGTTTTCGCGACATGGTCTGTCTGTGTGTGTGTGTGTGTGTGGGTGTGTGTGTGTGTGTTCAATTTTAAGCATGAAGGAATTGAGCTAGGAGGTTGAAATTTTATAATTAAGTTAAACACCCCCGGGACCGGAAAAATAAGCTTTAATCGAAATCGGCCAAAGAGTACTAGTACTTTACTGATGTACTTTTTCAGTTTTTTTCGATTTTCTCAAAATTTGCTCCAACGATTTTTTTTTAAATTCAAAAATCAATTATTTTTTTAGATGCTCTTTCAAATGTATATTCTCATTTTGCGATTGAAATCTTCTGAAGACCACTTTACTCTTGTATTTCATAGGGAAGATAGGAGAAATGGTTGCCATGGTAACAAAATATAAATATTTTCCCATACTTATAAATTTTACATCTGAATTGGCAATATGTTCCATACTGTCGGGAACTAAATACATGTCGACACAAAAAAATCTGGTGTGACAAGCACGGAACACAACTTTCGATTACCGAAGGTAAGAGAAAGTTGTGTGCTGTGCGCCAGTCACACCAGATTTTTTTTATTAAAGAGATGTGAAATTCGAAAAAGAGGAAAATTGACAGGCAGATACGGTGTATCAATTTATATTTAGATCTCCACAAGAGAGAGGGAGAGAGAGAACCTGTTATTGAATTCTCTCAAATAACAAAAGACAATAGCGATATATTAATATTGACGTCATTTCTTCTTTTAAGACATCATCATCATCTGATCTTATCTTTTGCTGATACAAATATTCTCTCGAATATTGTCATCATTTTGAAGATATAACAAGAAAATTTGGTGTTGGCACTAAATATACTTGAAAATATAAAAATTTGACTTTTCTCTTCTTCTTCTTCTCTTCTTCGTCTTTATTATTCCGGCGGTGCGGGGTCGGCGGTCCTTAATTCAGCCCTTCATTCTACCCTATTCAAAGCACTTGACTCTTCTTCTCTACTTTTTTCAAATTATTTCAAAATCTATTTTATTTTCGAAATAATCTTTATATAATAATTTGAAACGTAATTTTGCAATCTTATAGAGGACGTTTTGGAGAGTACAGAAAAATACTCGGGTCCCGAAATTCCTATAACTTTTTGAGTTAATAATTTCTAAAGTTACGTTTTCTCCCATAATATGTGTAGAGAAATATTTATGTATTCTTTGCATTGATATATTCTATGAATATAAACAAATTCTCAAGCAGGCACTGGATTGGAATACCTAGTAATGATAATTTCAGCCCTCGGGGCTTGGCGTAGAGGTTAGGGCCCGTACCAAGAAAAGAAAGGAAAGGGAGGGGGGGGGGAAGAGAAAAGGGAAAAAAAAAAAAAAAAAAAAAAAAAAAAAAAAAAAAAAAAAAAAAAAAAAATAATTTCAGCCCTCGGGGCTGGGTAGAGGTTAGCGTGCTAACCTCGTATACCAAACGCGGGGTTCGGACCCCAGGCTGTCCGATGATTTTATTTAAACCATTTGGATACCAAAGTTTAGACGCTAGCCCGTTTCTCATAATTAAGCAAAGGCGAGGGTCCGCTGCAGTGTTCTAGGCGGACTTCGCGCTCTTTTAAAATTTCGAAATATTTTAGGTTTTGTCCACCTGCAGCAAAAGCGTGGAGACCCTGCTTCGAGTTCAGGGGGCGCAACTTTTGCCTAATCAAACACAAATTCCATCTTTTTCAAATTTTCAATTGATGAATATTTGTTCCAAAAGTTAAAATACTGATCTACAATTTTAGTGTAAGAAACACACATCAAATTTGAATGATTTAGCAACTTTAAGTATGCAGGAATTTTTTTTCTTAATTTTTATAATTTTCAAGAATAGAAGAATCCCTGAGGGGTGACTGTGATAAACCAACTAATAGAAAATTATGAATTGTTGTAATACTTTATTTTTTTATTTATTTTTTGTTAACATGTCACACTTTTTTCATTCACACTCATTCCTAAACACAGAATAAATTGTTCACACAGTCTTTGCGAGCAACCGAGAATATCCATTTAAGAGCTTTTAACGATAACCGTAATTGATTTTTGGAATATAAATAAATGGTTGGACCAATTTTAGAAAAAAAAAAAAAAAAAACAAAAAAAGACTTGGCCGATTCTTATTATAAGCCATTTTGGTATCCGGAAATGTCTTAAATAAAATTCACCTCGTAGTAATCCTTATTAAAATTAACACACACACACCCACCCACAGACAGCCATGGGGTCCGAACCCGCGACTTTTTTGGTATATGGAGGTTACCACGCTAACCTCTCCACCAAACCCCTACGGGAATACTTTATTAAGAGAGAGAACTTTAACAAAAGAATAATATTCTTTATAATATTGATGATTGGGAAAGCCTGGCGCAGACCAATAAATAAGAAATTAAAACGTTGGGAGCTTTACTTTTATTACCACTATATAGTGGTAATAAAAATTGGGACTGAAAAAACCCCCACCATTTAATTTTTGTTCTCTTTATAATATTCTTTGAATAAATTTTTTTTTTTTTTTTTTATATTTTTATCAATTATTCAAGTTTATCATAAATCATTTTTTACACATGACTAGTCATAGGTTGCTTGATTTCTTAAAAAAATATCAAATGCAGTAGGGGAAGGAGTTAAGTGAAGGAGGGAGGGGGGGGGGGGAATTTGAGTGATTGCATTCCTGAAAAAACAGGTGTCCGTCTGTCTGTTTGACCAACATTAGATGACGTTATGGAGCCCTCCCTCTTAAAATCCCCAAATGGGGAGGCTCAAAAAATTATAGAATTTTACCCAATGGAAAGCAGTAGGTCCGTGAAAAATTAAATTCAATTAATTATAATAATTAAATCTCTCAAATGAAAAATAATAAAATTTGTTATATAATTAAATTTTTATTATTTTTTTTCTAAGAGAAATCGGTGGATTGGATCAAGATAGACAGACAGACGGATTGCTTTGTTTTCAATAAAACAGTAGTTAAGAGATTAAATTTAAAAAAAAAAAAAACAAAAACAACAAACGATGGCTCTGTGAGGGGAAGCCGCATCCCCTCCCCCCTCCCTCCGCCAGCCTGATTGATAGTTAAATGAATTAGAGATGATAAGAAAATCCCTTATTTGAAAAATTAAACAAAGTTTTCTGACAAACAACAAAAAATTGTTGAAATACTTTATTAACAAAGAGAGAGAGAGCTATTATTATAAACTTTAACAAAGAAAAATATTCTTAATAATAATCTTTGAATAAAATTTCTTTTTTTTTTTTTTAAATCAACTTTATCATTTATTCAAGTTTATCATAAATCATTTTTTACACATGACTAGTCATTGGTTGCTTGATTTCTTAAAAAAATATCAAATAAATAAATAAAAATAAAGATGGATGGGGATTGGCAACGCACTGGCTCTTGCACGGCCCACCAAGTAATATTATTTTTAGGGTCCGACCGAAACAAGATTTTCAGCCGAAACCGAATTTCGGCCTCAATCTTAGTTTCGGCCGAAATCGTAACCGAACATGTTCTATAGCGGCGTATATATAAATTTTTTTCGGGGGGGGGGGCTTAACTCAAAAATTTTTCTACGGAAATTTTTTTTTAAAGAAACTAAATTTTTTCTAAATTTCTTAACTAACACACCAACATTTAATCGTAAATTTTTTCTGCCCCGTGAAACATTTTCAAAAATCATTTTCCATTCCGTTTTGCCGCGGAAAATTTCCCTTTTTACGGACTTTATTTCGGAAAATTTTTCCCTCGTATGCAAATCATTTGACCTTTTTTTTTTGCGTGCGAGTCTCTTCCCATTTTTTCAGACTCAGTTTTTGGCTACTTTTTGGCCGAAACTGGCCGAAACCGAATATTCGGTCGGTTCCTAATTATTTTTAAGATTAAGGGGTGTAGGCTCTAAAATTGGCTGCCAACTCCTCTGTCCTATATCAACTAATATTATTTTTTTCTTTTATATGGATTTTTATTAATATTAAAATACACGTTTTGAGGTCAAGTAGCATAAAATGTGTATGTAAATAAAATATCTCAAAAACGAAAAGAGATAAGAGGTTGAAATTTTATATTTAAGTTAGGCACCCCTCTGGGAAGTGACACGAAACTTTTGAACAAAATCGACCAAAGAGTACTAGTACTTTACTGATGTACTTTTTTAGTTTTTTTTGATTTCCTCAAAATTCACTCAAAGAATTTTGATTAAAATTCAAAAATAAATCATTTTTTAGATACTTTTGAAAATGTATATTCTCATTTTGCTGTCAAAATTGTTTGAAGCACACTTTACTCTTGTACTTCAGAGGAGTATATGGTAATGAAAATACAAATATTTTATCATAAAAATATCTTTTTTTCATTATTATAACCAGACCTATAATACCTTGGTCGAAAATATTGCAATAAATCTTCCACTCCAAACATATTCTAATATTCCGGCGGAAGCTAAATGTATATGACGACACAAAAAATCTGGTGTGCAGAGCACTGTACTTTTGATTATCGGAGATAAAAGAAAGTTGTGTGCTGTGCGAGCACTCCCACCAGATTTTTAGTTTTCTAATTACATAAAACCTTTTAAAAAGCTTGAGAATGAAATTTGATTTCTTATTCTTTTTTTTACAATATGTAGCTAGATTTTATTTTTATTTTTTCTAGAAAAGTAAATAGAAAAGATTTTCTCTCTTCTTTTAAAAATATTATTTTTCTTTTCTCTACCAACTTATTCTGTATATTTACTCAAAGATATTTAAAAAAATCTGGTGTGACTGGCGCACAGCACACAACTTTCTCTTACCTTCGGTAATCGAAAATTGTGTTCTGTGCTTGTCACACCAGATTTTTTGTGTCGACATGTATTTAGTTTCCGACCATAGGGTACGATTGAATTCAAGATGTAAAATTTATAAGTATGGGAAAATATTTATATTTTGATACCATGGCAACCATTTCTCCTATCTTTTCTATGGAGTACAAGAGTAAAGTGGTCTTCAGAAGATTTCAATCACAAAATGAGAATATACATTTTATAGAGAATCTAAAAAATAATTGATTTTTGAATTTAAAAAATCGTTGGAGCAAATTTTGAGAAAATCGAAAAAAACTGAAAAAGTGCATCAGTAAAGTACTAGTACTTTTTGGCCGATTTTGTTCAAAAGCTTCGTGTCACGTCCCATGGGGGTGGCTAACTTAAATATAAAATTTCAACCTCCTAGCTCTTTTCGTTTTGAGATATTTTGTTCAGAGACACACACACAGACACACACACACACAGACAGACCATGTCGCGAAAACCACTTTTTTGGATTCAGGGGACCTCAAAACGTGAAGATCCATCAAAATCTCGACATCGAATTTTTGACATGAATCCAATACTTTCTCTCTCTATATATATTAACATATATATAGAGGTAAGAGAAAGTAAAAAAAGAAACTTTCTTCAATTAATGTTATGGGAAAAAAATCATAAATAAATCCACTGGTCGTCAAAAATAAAACCTAACGCTATAGTGTTGCTTAAAAAAATTCCAAACAGAGTTTTTGAGACCATTTGTTTTTTTTTTTTTGGTGCGGGGATTTCAGACAAATTTAATAAAAACATTCTATGTTTTGTTTTTTAATGCGAATTATTTCACACCCATAGACACACGTGTTGAAAGTAGAGTAGTTCACCTAAAAGATGGATGGAGTCGTTTGTTCTTTCTTTTCTTGCCAATATCCGGAGTATTATTTGTTCTCTCCTTCTCTCTGCACAGCCTCAGGGCATTCGCTCTCTTTCTTTATGTTTCAAGCAAGAGAGAGGGAGGCTTTGTGCTGCTATTATTATTATTATTTGAATATACCCATCGCATAGACGCGTATAAAAGAGCAATATTTTTTAGTCGAAATAATCAGACAATGGAGGAATTAACTTGATGGAAACCCAGCCGAGATCATCTTGGAGTTTCACCTTCTCGACACGCGAGGCGCCACTGATCACCAACGCCCGCGAGTTAGGCAAAATCTTGCCTAAAATGTTATCTCTATTGCCTATTCTATTAGGGATGTCTGATGATGCATATTCAAGCTTAAAATAATGAAAATTTTCAATTTTTACTTTCTCTTGCCTATATATATGTTAATATATATAGAGAGAAAGTATTGGATTCATGTCAATAATTCGATGTCGAGATTTTGATGGAAATACACGTTTTGAGGTCCCCTGAAAATGTGGTTTTCGCAACATGGTCTGTGTGTTCAATTTTAAGCTTGAGGGAATTGAGCTATTAACATATATATAGGCAAAGAGAAAGTAAAAATTGAAAATTTTCATTATTTTAAGCTTGAATATGCATCATCAGACATCCCTAATAGAATAGGCAATAGAGATAACATTTTAGGCAAGATTTTGCCTAACTCGCGGGCGTTGGTGATCAGTGGCGCCTCGCGTGTCGAGAAGGTGAAACTCCAAGATGATCTCGGCTGGGTTTCCATCAAGTTAATTCCTCCATTGTCTGATTATTTCGACTAAAAAATATTGCTCTTTTATACGCGTCTATGCGATGGGTATATTCAAATAATAATAATAATAGCAGCACAAAGCCTCCCTCTCTCTTGCTTGAAACATAAAGAAAGAGAGGGAATGCCCTGAGGCTGTGCAGAGAGAAGGAGAGAACAAATAATACTCCGGATATTGGCAAGAAAAGAAAGAACAAACGACTCCATCCATCTTTTAGGTGAACTACTCTACTTTCAACACGTGTGTCTATGGGTGTGAAATAATTCGCATTAAAAAACAAAACATAGAATGTTTTTATTAAATTTGTCTGAAATCCCCGCACCAAAAAAAAAAAAACAAATGGTCTCAAAAACTCTGTTTGGAATTTTTTTTTAAGCAACACTATAGCGTTAGGTTTTATTTTTGACGACCAGTGGATTTATTTATGATTTTTTTTCCCATAACATTAATTGAAGAAAGTTTCTTTTTTTTACTTTCTCTTACCTCTATATATATGTTAATATATATAGAGAGAGAAAGTATTGGATTCATGTCAAAAATTCGATGTCGAGATTTTGATGGATCTTCACGTTTTGAGGTCCCCTGAATCCAAAAAGTGGTTTTCGCGACATGGTCTGTCTGTGTGTGTGTGTGTCTGTGTGTGTGTCTCTGAACAAAATATCTCAAAAACGAAAAGAGCTAGGAGGTTGAAATTTTATATTTAAGTTAGCCACCCCCATGGGACGTGACACGAAGCTTTTGAACAAAATCGGCCAAAAAGTACTAGTACTTTACTGATGCACTTTTTCAGTTTTTTTCGATTTTCTCAAAATTTGCTCCAACGATTTTTTTTTAAATTCAAAAATCAATTATTTTTTAGATTCTCTATAAAATGTATATTCTCATTTTGTGATTGAAATCTTCTGAAGACCACTTTACTCTTGTACTCCATAGAAAAGATAGGAGAAATGGTTGCCATGGTATCAAAATATAAATATTTTCCCATACTTATAAATTTTACATCTTGAATTCAATCGTACCCTATGGTCGGAAACTAAATACATGTCGACACAAAAAATCTGGTGTGACAAGCACAGAACACAATTTTCGATTACCGAAGGTAAGAGAAAGTTGTGTGCTGTGCGCCAGTCACACCAGATTTTTTTAAATATCTTTGAGTAAATATACAGAATAAGTTGGTAGAGAAAAGAAAAATAATATTTTTTAAAGAAGAGAGAAAATCTTTTCTATTTACTTTTCTAGAAAAAATAAAAATAAAATCTAGCTACATATTGTAAAAAAAAGAATAAGAAATCAAATTTCATTCTCAAGCTTTTTAAAAGGTTTTATGTAATTAGAAAACTAAAAATCTGGTGGGAGTGCTCGCACAGCACGCAACTTTCTTTTATCTCCGATAATCAAAAGTACAGTGCTCTGCACACCAGATTTTTTGTGTCGTCATATACATTTAGCTTCCGCCGGAATATTAGAATATGTTTGGAGTGGAAGATTTATTGCAATATTTTCGACCAAGGTATTATAGGTCTGGTTATAATAATGAAAAAAAGATATTTTTATGATAAAATATTTGTATTTTCATTACCATATACTCCTCTGAAGTACAAGAGTAAAGTGTGCTTCAAACAATTTTGACAGCAAAATGAGAATATACATTTTCAAAAGTATCTAAAAAATGATTTATTTTTGAATTTTAATCAAAATTCTTTGAGTGAATTTTGAGGAAATCAAAAAAAACTAAAAAAGTACATCAGTAAAGTACTAGTACTCTTTGGTCGATTTTGTTCAAAAGTTTCGTGTCACTTCCCAGAGGGGTGCCTAACTTAAATATAAAATTTCAACCTCTTATCTTTTTTCGTTTTTGAGATATTTTATTCATATACACATTTTATGCTAATTGACCTCAAAACGTGTATTTTAATATTAATAAAAATCCATATAAAAGAAAAAAATAATATTAGTTGATATAGGACAGGTGAGTTGGCAGCCAATTTAAGAGCCTACAGCCACCTTAATCTTAAAAATAATTAGGAACCGACCGAATATTCGGTTTCGGCCAGTTTCGGCCAAAAAGTAGCCGAAAACTGAGTCTGAAAAAAATGGGATGAGACTCGCACGCAAAAAAAAAAGGTCAAATGATTTGCATACGAGGGAAAAATTTTCCGGAAAACTAAAGTTCCGTAAAAAGGGAAATTTTGGTGTCTAAAAAAAAATGGTAAAATGATTTTTGAAAATGTTCCGTGGGGCAGAAAAAATTTACGATTAAATGTTGGTGTGTTAGTTAAGAAATTTAGAAAAAATTTAGTTTCTTTAAAAAAAAAATTTCCGTAGAAAAATTTTTTGAGTTAAGCCCCCCCCCCCCCCGAAAAAAATTTATATATACGCCGCTGATAGGAAATACAAGTTTCGGTTTCGGTTACGATTTCGGCCGAAACTAAGATTGAGGCCGAAATTCGGTTTCGGCTGAAAATCTTGTTTCGGTCGGACCCTAAAAATAATATTACTTGGTGGGCCGTGCAAGAGCCAGTGCGTTGCCAATCCCCATCCATCTTTATTTTCATTTATTTATTTGATATTTTTTTAAGAAATCAAGCAACCAATGACTAGTCATGTGTAAAAAATGATTTATGATAAACTTGAATAAATGATAAAGTTGATTTAAAAAAAAAAAAAAAAGAAATTTTATTCAAAGATTATTATTAAGAATATTTTTCTTTGTTAAAGTTTATAATAATAGCTCTCTCTCTCTTTGTTAATAAAGTATTTCAACAATTTTTTGTTGTTTGTCAGAAAACTTTGTTTAATTTTTCAAATAAGGGATTTTCTTATCATCTCTAATTCATTTAACTATCAATCAGGCTGGCGGAGGGGAGGGGGGAGGGGATGCGGCTTCCCCTCACAGAGCCATCGTTTGTTGTTTTTGTTTTTTTTTTTTTTAAATTTAATCTCTTAACTACTGTTTTATTGAAAACAAAGCAATCCGTCTGTCTGTCTATCTTGATCCAATCCACCGATTTCTCTTAGAAAAAAAAATAATAAAAATTTAATTATATAACAAATTTTATTATTTTTCATTTGAGAGATTTAATTATTATAATTAATTGAATTTAATTTTTCACGGACCTACTGCTTTCCATTGGGTAAAATTCTATAATTTTCTGAGCCTCCCCATTTGGGGATTTTAAGAGCGCTCCATAACGTCATCTAATGTTGGTCAAACAGACAGACGGACACCTGTTTTTCAGGAATGCAATCACTCAAATTCCCCCTCCCCCCTCCCTCCTTCACTTAACTCCTTCCCCTACTGCATTTGATATTTTTTTAAGAAATCAAGCAACCTATGACTAGTCATGTGTAAAAAATGATTTATGATAAATTTGAATAAATGATAAAAAAAGAAATTTTATTCAAAGAATATTATAAAGAATATTATTCTTTTGTTAAAGTTCTCTCTCTTAATAAAGTATGCCCTAGGGGTTTGGTGTAGAGGTTAGCGTGCTAACCTCATATACCAAACGTCGCGGGTTCGGACCCCAGGCAGTCCGATGATTTTATTTAAGACATTTGGATACCAAATGGCTTAAATAAGAATGCCTGGACCCCATATATGTATATTAAATCAATAACGGTTATCGTCAAAGTCTTAAATGGCCTAAGTTGCCGAAAAGACCGTGTGAATGTGTGTAGGAATGTGAGTGTGAATGAAAAAAAAGTGTGAATGTTTAAAAAAAAAAAATAAAAAAATAAAGTATTACAACAATTAATTATTTTTTATTATTTTTATCCTCACCAGGGATTCTTCTATTCTTGAAAATTATAAAAATTAAGAAAAAAAATTCCTGCATACTTAAAGTTGCTAAATCATTCAAATTTGATGTGTGTTTCTTACACTAAATTTGTAGATCTGTATTTTAACTTTTGGAACAAATATTCATCAATTGAAAATTTGAAAAAGATGGAATTTGTGTTTGATTAGGCAAAAGTTGCGCCCCCTGAACTCGAAGCAGGGTCTCCACGCTTTTGCTGCAGGTGGGCAAAACCTAAAATATTTTGAAATTTTTAAAGAGCGCGAAGTCCGCCTAGAACACTGCAGCGGACCCTCGCCTTTGCTTAATTATGAGAAACGGGCTAGCGTCTAAACTTTGGTATCCAAATGGTTTAAATAAAATCATCGGACAGCCTGGGGTCCGAACCCGCGACTTTTGGTATACGAGGTTAGCACGCTAACCTCTACACCATGCCCCGAGGGCTGAAAATTATTATTATTATTATTATTATTATTTTTTTTTTTTTTTTTTTTTTTTTTAAACATTCAC
Source organism: Euborellia annulipes (assembly GCA_023213315.1). Lineage (NCBI taxonomy): Eukaryota > Metazoa > Arthropoda > Insecta > Dermaptera > Anisolabididae > Euborellia > Euborellia annulipes. Next base: position 14,987 of record JAKCPI010021379.1, read on the forward strand.
ACTTTTTCTCATTCACACTCACACTCACACACATTCACACAGTCTTTTCGGCAACTCAGGCCATATAAGACTTTTTACGATATCCGTTATTGATAAATATACATATATGGGGTCCAGGCATTCTTATTTAAGCCATTTGGTATCCAATTGGCTTAAATAAAATCATCGGACTGCCTGGGGTCCGAACCCGCGACGTTTGGTATACGAGGTTAGCACGCTAACCTCTACGCCATGCCCCGAGGGCGCTGAAAATTATCATTACTAGGTATTTCAATCCAATGCCTGCTTGAGGATTTGTTTACATTCATAGAATATATCAATGCAAAGAATACATAAATATTTCTCTACACATACTATGGGAGAAAACGTAACTTTAGAAATTAATAACTCAAAAAGTTATAAGAATTTTCGGACCCGAGTATTTTTTCTGTACTCTCCAAAACGTCCTCTATAAGATTGCAAAATTACGTTTCAAATTATTATATAAAGATTATTTCGAAAATAAAATAGATTTTGAAATAATTTGAAAAAGTAGAGAAGAAGAGTCAAGTGCTTTGAATAGGGTAGAATGAAGGGCTGAAGTAAGGACCGCCGACCCCGCACCGCGGGAATAATAAAGACGAAGAAAGAAGAAGAAGAAGAGAAGAGTCAAATTTTTATATTTTCAAGTATATTTATGTGCCAACACCAAATTTTCTTGTTATATCTTCAAAATGATGACAATATTCGAGAGAATATTTGTATCAGCAAAAGATAAGATAAGATGATGATGATGTCTTAAAAGAAGAAATGACGTCAATATTAATATATCGCTATTGTCTTTTGTTATTTGAGAGAATTCAATAACAGGTTCTCTCTCTCCCTCTCTCTTGTGGAGATCTAAATATAAATTGATACACAGTATCTGCCTGTCAATTTTCCTCTTTTCGAATTTCACATCTCTTTAATAAAAAAAAGTCCATCTTCAAATTTGATTTTAAACGGATTGATTAGATAAAATAGAACAAAAGCCTGTAATATTCGGTTTAATTTAAAAAAAAGGGATTTAATTTTAGCCCTCACTAGCGGCAATGTCCGCCATTGGTGGGCTTTGTGCCTTCTAATAGATGGCACCAGGGTATAATTTAATCATTATCAATTTAGTTTTCCATACTAGCCGCGCCGCCCCCTGGACCCCCCCACCAGCAGGCTCGGGCCCGCCTGCGGCGGACCCTCGCCTTTTCTTCTTAATTATGAAAAGAAAATTATTATTACTAACAACTAAGTATTCCAGTCCAGTGCCTGCTTGAGGATTTGTTTACCTTCATAGAATACACAACTGCAAAGAATACTTAAATATTTCTCTATACATTTCCTATGGGAGAAATCGTAACTTTAAGAATTAATAACTCAAAAAGTTATAGGAATTTTGGGACCCGAGTATTTTTCCGGGACTCTCTATAACGTCCTCTATAAGACTGCAAAATTTCGTTTCAAAATTCCAATGGGAAGTTGGTCAAACAGAGCGTGACAGACGGACAGACAGACGGACGGACAGACGGACAGACAGACGGACAGACAGACGGACGGACAGACGGACAGACGGACAGACAGACAGACGGACAGACGGACAGACGGACACTCCGTAATTATTATATATAGATTTTTAGTGTTGTACATTGGCTCACTGGTCTGCATGAAAAAATCTGAATGGGATTTTTATAATTCTTTAATCGCTGAAACTGGAAAACTATCTAAACCATTCCATCACGTCTAGTTTTACAGCTATAGAGAAAATAGAGCTCTAAAAGCGGCTCTTATTTTGAATTACCTGGATGTTTTTAAGGCGACACCCCGTAGGAATATGCATATAGTTATATTATATATAAATTTGAAGTTTCAGTTCAATCGGAGGTCATTTAGACGTGCCGCAAAAAGTTTAGAAAACCCGAATTTTTTTAAGTTTTTTTTTTTTTTTTTTACTTTGGACACCCCTAATACAATTTTTCTGATACCTGAATGCAAAAAAAAATATTTTTACGAAATTTTCTAACTCTTTTGGCTTTCCAAAAAGCATTTGTTCATGAAAATCTGTTGATTATTAACGAAATTATTAACAAAAGAGTTATCAAAGTCTGGTTAAAAAAAAAAACACTTGGACTGCCTATTTTTTAATTATTTTGTTAATAATTTCTTTAATAATCAACAGATTTTCATGAACGAATGCTTTTTGAAAAGTTAAAGAACTATAGAATATCATAAAAATATGTTTTTTGCATTTAGGAATCAGAAAAATTGTATTAGGGGTGGCCAAAGCAAAAAAAGAAAAGAAAAAAAAAAACTAAAAATTCGATTTTTCTAAACTTTAAGCCGTTTGCGGCACGTCTAAATGGCCTCAGATTGGGCTGTGAAACTTAAAATCTATATGTATTCTAACCAGAGAGCGGATTTATATGTTATTGCATTATTTTTTTGCTAAAAGATAGCAATGTGAAATTTATTATCTATACGAATTACATATTTTAGAAGCTATATATCAAATTCTATATTGTATGTTAGCGAGGCGAATAGCTGAATCAATATGTAGTAGAAAATAATAAAAGGTCGAGCAGCTATGATAATTTCTTTATTTGAGAACCCATAGCGACGTTTCGGTCGACTATGCGACCATCTTCACTGAACTCTAGCCATGAAGATGGTCGCATAGTCGACCGAAACGTCGCTTGTGGGTTCTCAAATATTTTAATTACAATATTGAAATAAAGGATGATAAAGTTGACAAATATAAAAGAAAATTTAAAAAATTAAACAAATAATAATATTAAATTTGTTAAGAATTAGGAATCGACCGAAGTTTCGGTTTCAAATACGGACGGTTTCGGCCAAAAAAAAAAAATGTTGATTTCAGCCGTGGTTTCGGTTTCGGCCAAAAACGGGCCGAAACCTGCCGTTTGAAAAGATAGGATGAGACTCGTACACACACACACACACACACACACAAAAACATCTACAAGTTTCGGTGTTGGCAGAAAATCTTGTTTCGATCGGATCGTTTTTAATGCATTAAAAGGGTATTTTTGAATGCAATAAACATGAATTTTTATCCGCTCTCTGATTATAACTCTCTGCATATTTTTAAAAGGGGTTTCGCCTTAAAAACATCCAGGTAATTCAAAATAAGAGCACATTTTATATTAAAATTTAATTTTCTCTCTATCTCTAAATATAGACGTAATGGGGCAAAACTTAGTGCATTTTGGATTCAACACACCAAAAAACATAAAAAATATTCCATTCAGCTTTATTTTTGCCGGCCAGTGTAATTGAAATTAGAAAAGTATTATTTGTAAATTGAGAAAGGAAACAGGTGAGAGTAGCTGTTAGCGTGATCGTTTATTCATTACGTCACCAATCCACGGTATATCAAGTTGCCTCTTCCGATCGAACGGTGATTGATTGGGTTTCTCTCCACCCAACCACCACAAACACACGTACAATACTCTCTCTCTCTCTCTCTCCCTCTATCCCTTTAAATTCCTTTTTACCGACCTGCCCTTTTGGCCTTGGAGTATTAAAAAAAAAAACCATCTCCCCTCTCCCTCTCCTCTTTTATAACTACATGTCAAGTTGATTAAAAGAAAAATGAAGAGGCTTCAACTATGAAGTGACATCTGAGTATGGAGAGAAGATTACTTTAATTATTGAGAATGAGTTTTTACTAGAGTGCTTGGATATCAGGGTGATGCCAATGGAGATCGGCCGCTGCTATTTGTTCTAATGTTATATGGGCATTAATAACAATTTTCTTGGCGTAGTTGGTAGCGCCTACCTGCCGGATATTAATGGCCCTTGGATACCAAATGACAACACTTCTCGTTGGAATTTAGAAATGGAATTTTATATGCATAAAGAGGCCATCTCGGGATTACAGGAAAATTATTTTCATCCCGAAATTCCTAGAACTTTTTGAGTTATTAATTCTTAAAGTTATGATTTCTCCCATAGGAAATGTATAGAGAAATATTTATATATTCTTTTCATT
>JAKCPI010021380.1:0-13294 GCA_023213315.1 Euborellia annulipes
TAGAGACCGGACAAAAAAGCATTAAAAAAATGGGAAAAAAGTGCTTAAAAAGTATAAAAAACATGAATAAAAGCAGTTGTAATAAGAAAAGTTGAAAAAAAAAAAGCATCTCATAAGCAATTTTTGGTACTCATACGAGTAGGCGAAGGAGAAATTTTTTTTTTAAAGAAACTTAAATTTACTCCGGGCCCCGCCCCTGCGAAAAATTTTGTTTTTGCGGAACCAAATTTTTTTCACCCTGGCGGAAAAAATTTTTTTTTACAGGGCTATAGTTTTTCACCCTGAGGGGTTTTTGGTTTTTTTTTTTTGGGGGGGGGGGGGGGGCCGCCTCCCTCCCCTTATATAAGTCCCTGGTGTATGCGGTGTGAATGGGAAAAAAGTGTTTTTTAATAAAAAAATAAATAAATAAAATAAATAAATATTCGTAAAATAAGTTCAAATAAGCACGAAAGGGCAAAAAAGCATGAAAACTCAAAAAAAAGCAAAAAAAGCATAAAAAATGCAATCTCAATGCACTTAGTTTTTCCTAATTCGTATAGAAATTAAATATCTAATGGTTGCTTATAAAATTGAGCAATAAGCATTTTGCTAAAATCCGGTCTCTAGTTATAAGTAAGGGTGCGATTATGTTGGAGCTGCGATAAGAGCATAGCAAAGAAAATAGAAACATGCTTTTGAATAGAGCTGTTTATATTGGAGCTTCGCTGAGAATCCTTCTTTGATCCCGATTCATTTTCTTTGCTCTTATCGACGCTCTGATCGGAGATGGATATAGGCATTTAATAAGTGAAGTATTTCTAGGCCCTCATTGGGGAAATAAAAAAAGAGAAAAATTTTCATAATATATTTTTCTAGACAAGCTATTGAATGAAGTGGCACAAAAACACAAACAAATTGAAAGTTAATCTAAGGTAAAGGCACCAGTAATGGACCATGCACCAGTAATGGACCTTTTGGCAGAGATTTTGATAAAATAAGGATTGGGGTATTTTTTGCAGCGTTGATTTTATATGTATATTCAAGTTACGTTATCTGGCTTCTTGTTCTTGAAGTTTGCGCATGCTCGCTTCATCACTTTATCATTTTATCGCATTTTATGTCCAGCGTTTTGCAAGACATACTATACATTGCTCTTTTCTAGTCATTTTGGCTAAGGATCGCTGGCTGTCTATATTAAAAATATTAACCAACCACAAAATATTTAAAGGAAAGATTATATATATATTTATTCTTAGAATAATAAACTAGGATAATAGTCGATATTTTACTATATAACCTTATCTTGAACAGTAGGGAGGGGGTGGTCCATTACTGGTATGTTAATCTTACAGATTATCTAGAAATGGACCGGGGCGGTCCATTTCTGAATTAATTAGAATTTTTATTTTTGTTTTATAATGTTAATTATGATGTTCTGGCAGCCAGTAAATTATGTAGACCTAATAATTATAGTGCTAACTAACCGTATTTCAGTAGTAGACCCCATGGTCCACCATTAGTTTATGATATGGTCCACTAATAAAATGCAAAAATGGAAATGGCCAAAATGAAAAAAATAAACTAAAAATAAAAGGCAAGATGATCAATATAACATGTCCAAAAATCTACGGGTTAAATATCTGAAAGATGGCTTAAAAATTTATAGAGGACAAAATAGGCACAGATAAAATAAACTCATTTGTGCCAACATGCAGTCCATGGCCCGGAGATCCTCATGACTTATCTTTATACTTATTTTGGAAGAAAACTAAAATAGAGCCACCAAGTCAGCACTGAAGAGAGAGAAACTGATGTACTCTTGGAAGAGCCGATATTCGAGGAAATGCCTTCATGTAATGAGTTCACTGTTTCTGAGTCACTGATGCAAACTATTGAAGCATCAGAAAGAATACTTTTGGTAGTTTCCAGGAATGCTTCCCCAGGAATATTTAAAAAAGAATTTGAAGAAAAAGCAAGATCTTGAACAGTTGAAGATAAAAAAGCTACTGAAAGGAAACTAAAGAATGAAGAAAATTCAAGAAAAAGTACATTTAAACAGATAATATATTTTATATACCTCTATATTTTTATCTAGAACATCTTCTATACTTATTTATAAAGAGAGAGAGTGAGTTTGTTTGTATGTAGGGGCTAAGCTCAGAATTTACTATTTTTTTCCAAAGCTTTGGGGGAGGCAAATGCCTCCTACCCCCTCTGTCAAATGACGTCCCTGACTTTATTATCCTGTTTTATTCCATTTATCCTCATAGTCATTTAATCTAACAAGTTAAATGGCTAAATTAAATTAATTCTCAATGAGGGTCCACTACTGGCGCTTGAACATGGTCTATTATTAGGTTTTAGACGGTCCACTACTAGCTCCAACGAATTAAGATGGTTTTATATTTATTTATTTAAAATGGAAAACTTTATAAAAGTGTATCTTATATATTCTTAATAAAGAAATATCAGTGAATAATTTAAGCCTTCCACCAGCAGTTTCTTTTATTAAAATAAAATTCTGTGCTGAAAATTAATAAAAATTTTCTTAAATGGTCCACTACTGGTACCTTTACCTACAGTATTTTTGTTTTTTAATTTAAAATAAATACTTACTATTTGTTTGACGTTTTTCTGCCACTTCAATTCAATCAACTTTTAAATCTATTTATATTTAATATAATATATAATAATCTTATAATGGTTTATTTAATTAATAAACACATTTATTAATAATTTAAATTAATTTAATATATTAATAAATTCAACAGTTAAAATATATTTAATATATTTATTTAAAATCATAGTGAATTTTGACAGATACGAGGTTATGTTCTAACCCCTTCCGTCAATTATAACATTATGTAGACATCAAAATCTTTCACCTCCGATCAGCCCTCATCCACACCAATATTTCAATTTTTTTCATTAATATATTGGAAGCAAATACCAATTTAAGTATTGGGATTAAAAACAGTTTAAACTTTTAGACACCGCCTTTGTCTTTGCTATTATCGCAGCTCCAACTACTAGCTAGCTGATTGAAGCTCTGCTCTTATCGCTTATCGCAGCTTCAACATAATCGCACCCTAAACCTCGGATTTTTATGCAACAAAAACCCCTAAATATGTCATATAATATGCAGTAAAGGTATTAAAATATGCAATTAACTAGGAACCGACCGAATATTGGGTGTCGCTTACGGTTTCGGCCAGTTTCGGCCAAAAAGTAGCCGAAACTTGAGTCTTAAAAAAAAAAGATCAAATGATTTGCACTTGAAGGAGAAAAAATTTTTGTCTCCCTTAAAAAAAAGGTAAAATGATTTTCACGGAGGGGAAAAAATTTCAAAAAAAAAAAAAAAAAATAAATTTTTTTTATAGGAAATATAAGTTTCGGTTTCGGTTACGGTTTCGGCCGAAACTAAGGTTGAGGCCGAATATTCGGTTTCGGTTGAAAATCTTGTTTTATTTTTTGGAACTAATAATGTAAAAACAAAATTGGTCTCGTAATAAAAATTAAATTTAATGTAAAAAAAAATACGGTGTACATGATCGGTAATCGAAAGTTGTGTTCTGTGCCATTGGCGTAGCCAGAAATTTTTGATGGGGGGATCAATAAATTTTTTTTCAAAAATTTAAGATTATTTTAGGGTATTTATAAATCATTTTGGTTTTTTTTTTTAGCTAGAGTAAATTATTATATTATCTTTTACTTTCTCTTACCCTATGTGAAATATAATTTGTATTAAATATCTAGTCATGACTTGGGTCCCATGGGGGGGGGGGGGGTTTGAACCCCCAAAACACCCCCCCCCCTGTTTGTGTAAAGTTTTCCTTCAAAAATCTGCTTCACTTTTTTGCCCACCCCCCTGATGAATGAATGAATTTTATTTAGACGACAACATCGACGAAGAAGAGGACGACGACGTCGTCGTTCTTACTATATATTTTGGGCCACATGAGTCAGTAAACAAATCTTACGACATTTTTTCCAACTTGTTTTTTTTTTTTTTGCCTTTTTTTTTAATTTTTTGATAAGCTCACTAGCTAAATATTGATATATAGTCTATATTATTAAATAAATATTACAAATGCATTCATTCATTGATTCATTCAATGGGGCTATCTGAATTTAATAGATGAAAAGCCAAAATGTTCAAATCCATTTTTTACTTTCTCTTATCTATATATGTTAATATATATATAGAGAGAAAGTATTGGATTCATGTCAAAAATTCGATGTCGAGATTTTGATGGATATACACGTTTTGAGGTTCCCTGAATTCATAAAAGTGGTTTTCGCGACATGGCCTGTCTGTCTGTCTGTCTGTGAACAAAATATCTCAAGAAGGAAAAGAGCTACGAGGTTGAAATTTTATATTTAAGTTAGGCACCCCATGGGACGTGACACGAACCTTTTGAACAAAATCGACCAAAGAGTACTAGTACTTTACTGATGCAATTTTTCAGTTTTTTTTTTCGATTTTCTCTAAATTTGCTCCAATGATTTTTTTTTTTAATTCAAAAATCAATTATTTTTTAGATTCTCTTTAAAATGTATATTCTCATTTTGTGATTGAAATCTTCTGAAGACCACTTTACTCTTGTGCTCCATAGAGGAGATAGGAGAAATGGTTGCCATTGATAACAAAATATAAATATTCTCCCATACTTATAAATTTTACATCTTGAATTCTAATATATCGGCGGAAACTCAATATATGTCGACATGAAAAATCTGGTGTGACAAGCACAGAACACAAATTTTGATTACCGAAGGGTAAGAGAAAGTTGTGTACTGTGCGACCAGTCACACCAGATTTTTTTTTTTTTTAGAAAAACTGAAAATAATTGAGATAGAAAAATAAGAAATATTTAAATATTTTTATTTTATTTATATCAATTAATCGAAAACTATTTGAGATGTCGAAATGTCATCTGTTAATTCTTAATCTACGTGAAATTTTAAACTTAACTCGTGTATCATATGCTTTGTGTTGAGATTAATTGAAATAATAGACTATAATATTTTTAATAAATAAAAATAGAAAACTTTTATTATTTCTTTTGTTCTATTTTTATCTTGGGCGACAATAGAGGCGGGAGATGGGCAAGCGGAGAAGGGGAGGGGCGGGGCGGGGAGGGGTAGACCCCGCCCTCTTTCTTCGGCTCCACAGATTAATTGCCTATTTCTCAAAATATTATTTTGTTTTTACTTAATCACTTTTCGCATTCAAAGTGTTAGTGATAATCACCCTTGGCGAAGGATCTTTCATATATTTAAATAAGTCAACTCTATCGAAAATTCTGTATTTAATTTTTATAATTAAAAAAAATTTGGTGGTACTTTCCCACAACTTTCTCTTATATGTTGTGTAATTGTGCTGTCAAGCCAGATTTTGTGTCATCATATCTTTACAATTTTTTTTTTTTTTTTTGCAATTCCCATGCTACACTTGAAAAGACACTAGCTTCTCGCGCCGGGGTCCCAGGTTCGCTTCCCGTCCCCAGCGAGAAAAATTTATTTCATTTAATTTGACTACAAATCATTTGAAATAAATAGGGATGTGATCTAAATGGCCTCAAATGCCAAAAAATACCTTAAAAAAAAAAGTTAAGATCAAAATTGAGTTAAGATCGCTATCTTGTAGGGAAAAAGAAGATCAACATCTTTATTTAAATCACAACATTATTTCTCTGACTTTTTTTGTATAAAACAAGAAAAAAAAATTCATTTACAAGTGTAATGTCCCTTATCTCAGATTTAGGTTAATGGCGCTTGGTTCCTTAATGCATAACAATCATCCAATTGAATTTGTGTTTAATTTTGATAGCAAATTAAATTTTTTAAATCTATATATATAATTTTGCTAATGTCCGTCTGTCTGTCGGTCTATCTGTCACGCTCTATTTAGACAACTTCCCGTTGGAATTTTGAAATGAAATTTTATATGCATAAAGAGGATCTTCTCGGGATTACAGGAAAATTATTTTCATCCCAAAATTTTTATAACTTTTTGAGTTATTAATTCTTAAAATTAAACTATTTCTCCCATAGGAAATGTATAGAGAAATATTTATGTATTCTTTTCATTTGTGTATTCCATGAACGTAAACAAATCCTCAAGCAGGCACTGAATTGGAATGGAATAATAATCATTTTCTTTTCAAAATTAAGAAGAAAAGGCGGGTGGCGGACCTGAGCCAGCTGAAGGCGCCAAGCCTCCCGGCTAGGCGCGAAGCCCGCCTAAAAAAAAGAAAAACATGACGTTTTTACAACGCTATAATTCGGGGTCGGCACTCTCAGTTCAGGGGGGAAATGACGATTAAATATTTAAAAAGCTCGAGGTTGAAAAAAAAAAAAAAAAAAAAAAACTTTAAATTCTATTTTAAACATAAAAATCAAAGGTGTGAAAAAAAATCCATTTGATTTCCATCCAGATTTTTTTTTTTTTTATTCCCATAATTAATCAAATAAAAAAAAAAACTTTTGCTAAGATTTTGGTTATTTCCATTTTTATTAGCATTTTAATTATTGAAAGATAAATAAATCCATGATTAGCTCAGCTCGTCATCTGCACACTAACGCTTTAATTAATGCCTCTGAACGTTATTTTTTTATTTTACAGTTGCTTTGAAGGAAATTAAATTTAGAAATTGATTATAAAATATAAATCATGGAAATTTACGATCAACTTTCAATGACACTGTCAATCTCTCTCACTCTCTGTTGTTGACAATAATAAAATCAAATAATCCCAAAAATAAAAACAATTGGCAATGTGACAACCAACAGGGGCGGGGGTGGGGTGGGGGATTTGATTATTTAAAAAAAAAATTAATATATATAATCCACGTAGTCATGATAATTTATTTAAATTACTATGACATTTACATGTGTCTATGTCAAATTTTACTCAACTTGTTTCAAATATAAGTTAGTTTTTTTTTTTTTTTTTTTTTAATGCTGTGAATTTATGTGCAAAATGAGTTATTGCATGACAAAAGAATTTCTGTTGATGCTGCTCATGTTGCATCCTTGTTGGCTGGTGCTGCCGCCGCATCTTTGCGCTCGGATTTTGTCAAATAAAAGTAATCATGATAACAAATTTTGCTTTTAATATTCTGCAAACAAAAAAAAAAAAACCTAATATTGTAATTCATTCAAATTTAATAATTTCAACAAAAATCAAAAATCAATGTTTTTATTAATAGTTGCATATTAATTGCAAAATTTCGTGAGGGTAGCGTCGGGAGTCGCACAACAGATCTGTCGATTAACGCTCAACATACCCCACTTAGGGATGAAACGACACCACTGAGGTATCGATACTTTTACTCGATACCGGTATCGGTCACAAAGTATCGAGTACCTACTCGGTACCGATTGAAAAGTATCGATACCAATTTTTTCGTTCAATTAACGATAAGAAAAAACAGCAGTAAGTACTGATATTATCAAGATTCGCAGAAAATTTGCAGCCAGGAGATTAAATAAATTATTATTTAATTTCTATTTGCTGACGTTTCGGTCACCAATCACGATCTTCAACATCAGAGTCCTCCGAGTAGCAGCAAGTAAAAAAAAATTGTATATTTTTAATTGCAATACCGATTGTTCCCTCTCTGGGAACGGCCACTTCAACCTAACCTAACCTAAGAGAAAAATAAGAAGAGAAACAGAAAAAAAAAAAATTGCAATATCTTATATCTTTTTGTATATACCAGTACTTATGTAATAACATACTCCACGTTCTTTGTAAGGCGAAATTGCCAAACAATAAATAAATAATAATAATAATAATAATTGCAATACCTATGATCGTGTATAATTGACAATATTTGCCCTGATGAAAGTCGTGATTGGAGATCGAAACGTCAGCGAATAGAAATTAAATAAAAGATTTTTTATTTAATCTCCTGTCTCCAAAGTCGCTGCAAATCTTGATTAAATCTCCACAAGCATAAAACAACAAGTTCTTGGAAAAAAAAACCACGAAAAAAATTCAGTTTTAGATGTACTACCCAAAAATAGTAATTTTTTAAGTTGTTTCCCTGTTGAACACTCCTATAATAAAAATTAAAATATAGAGGTACAAACCATTCCACTTATTTCTATTGTAAATAAGAACAAATGTTCTTTCGACCAAACTAAACATCGCTTACTTGCACCGAGTATCGATACGAGTATTTTTGACCGATACCTACTTGGTACTCGATTCCAAAGTAACTATTCCAAAAGTACTTAGTATCGAAAGAAAAGTATCGAGTATGTACTTGTATTTACTCGAATCGTTTCATCTCTAGCCCCACTACTAGACCACAGTACAGAATCCGCTTTTAATATTGCTAGATCGCTACTAGAGAAACGCCGCTCAAATCAAGCGTTCAGATTTCTCCGTTACTGAGGCGCGATCTAGATGGACGTTTTGAGATATTCTCTCAATTATGCAATCAATAAATAAAGTATCTAAATCTAGTAGACTGAAATAAGCAATCTATCATATTTATTTATCCAGTAGTAGGGCATGTTGAGCGTAAATCGACAGATCCGTGGTGCGACTCCCGGCGGTACCTACATTTTTCGCTTATTTAAAATAATAAATACTTGGTTATATGTTTTTCATAATTACTTTATGGACCAACACATGATATATATAATTATTTAGTTAAAGAATTAAGCAAAAAATTAAGATTTCGACATAATTGACTTGATTTTATTTAAAATGTTATTTTAATGATTTGTGTAAATAATAAATTACAATATCTTTAAGTTTAATTAATGGAGAAGAAGAGAACTAAGTCATGGGCCGCTAAAAAATAAACTCTGAATCCATTAAGCAGATTAGGCGATCGCCTATAAACCCATGCTTTTTAGTAGATTTTTTTAAACTTTTTTTTCGACATATGAGGCCATTTAGACCCTGTCCGTTTGCCTATTTACAATATTTAAATTGATTGAATTGAATTTTTTATCGCGGATGCGAACCCCTGGTAAAAGTGGCAAGCTTCGCCGGGAAATATATATAATATATAATTATTTTTAGGCGGAAAGGGGAGGCGAACTCATTTTTGAATATTTACTCCACACCCACTTTATAAATATTTTTTTAAAATTAAATAATCAAAAACTATTCAATATATGAGGGGCTCAGAGCAAAAGTGACCCAAGTCTTCACTTGGGTTCAATATTCTTTTGAGAAAAGATGAATCAAAGTTAAAGCTTCATAAAATATACGTCATTTATTTATTTATTTATTTATTTATTCTCGGCAATCATTAAGAACTTAAATTATAATTTATCTTGCAATAAAGAACTACTGCACTCTGGAGGATTAGTATTGAAATTCGGACATGGTTCATTATTTTAATTTACTAACCAAAAAGGGAAAAATAATAATAATTTGGTTTGAATCACTCATATCCAAAGTGATTTTGTTTTTCGACTCACAGACAGACAGAATTCTAGATTATTCCGATCTTATAAATAACGCTATGTATTCAATTAAGGTGTAAGTAATTTAAATAAATATATAATATATATATTGATGACATTTTACATAGGAAAAGGCATGAAGCCAGCCAGTCAGCCAGTCAGCAATGAAAATCTCTCTGTCAAGTCCAAGAACGCTCTAATTTTAGATTTAAAAAATTGTTTTTTATATATTTCTATAGAGTATAATATTCATAAAGAAAAAACAAGCCATTAATTAAAAGCTGGAATTTAAATTAAAATTTCACCCCCCCCCCCCCCAACACTAAAAATATCCCCAGCTGTTGAAAGGAGGAAGAAGAAGAAGGTATTAAAAAAAATAGGTTTAAGAAGGCAAATGCCATAAAATAATTAAATGAATTACTTCCCATTGGAATTTTTGGCTCTCAGTTTCTTGACATTTATACACACACACACAGACACAGACACGCATGCAAAATATGAATATATGATTTAATCAAAAAAATTCCTTTTCTGCAACGGATAGATAATTTTACAATAATTTATATTTACTCCGAATTTTCATTGATGATTTTTGCTATAATTTAAACTTTTATTATCAACGGAATCAACTACACACATTTTTTTTTCTACATTCGTAGCCCCAAAAAATTGATATTTTATTTTATTATTATATTATATTACAAATTTAACACGAATGCAAATCATTAAAATTGAAGAATAATTTTTAAAATTGTAACAGAATAAGTTAATATAATTTTGAAAGTTGCCCCCGGGCTTGGTGTAGATTGTTTTTTGTTTTTTTTAGATAGTAGGTTGTTTATTTGTTTTTTTTTTTATAAAAAAAAAAACATTCACACTTTTTTCTCATTCACACTAACACTTACACACACATTCACTCAGTCTTTTCGGCAACTCAGGCCATTTAAGACTTTTAACGATACTCGTATGTTTTAATAGATCTATTAGGGGTCCAGGCATTTTTTATTTAGGCCATTTGGTATCCAAATGCCTTAAATAAAATCATCGGACTGCCTGGGATCCGAACCCGCGACTTTTGGGATACGAGGTTAGCACGCTAACCCCTACACCAAGCCGAGGTATAAAAGAAAATCTTTTTTTTTTTTTTTAAGGTCTTTTTCGGCATCTAAGGCCATTTAGACCCCATCCCTATTTATTTCAAATGATTTGTAGTCAAATCGAATGAAATAAATTTTTCTCGCTTGGGACGGGAAGCGAACCCGGGATAAAAGAAAATTATTACTACGTATTCCAATCCAGTGCCTGCTTGAAGATTTGTTTATACATTCATAGAATACACAACTGCAAAGAATACTTAAATATTTCTCTATACATTTCCTATGGGAGAAATTGTAATTTTAGGAATTAGTAACTCAAAAAGTTAAAGGAATTTCGGGGCGCGAGTATTTTTCCCGTGACTCTCCATAACGTCCTCTATAATACTACAAAATTTCGTTTCAAAATTCTAACGGGAAGTTGGTCAAACAGAGCGTGACAGACGGACAGACAGACACTCCGCTATTATTATATATAAATTATTAATATAACGGTTATCGTCAAAGTCTTAACTTCAATTGAATCGGTCATTTCAAAAACCACCTAAGTCACATTTTTTTCAAATATGCTTTTTTTGATGTAAACGCTTCCTTCCTTAGAGATGTGTATTCTGGAAAAAAACTACTTAAGTTTTCCCATTCCTTCCTCTTCAAAATACTATCTCGCAATAGACGTTCATAAGTCAGTGACTTATGATTTGAGGGAAACTAAATGATTTGAAATGAGTTCAGTTGGGTTTTATACATGATTTTGTAGTTTTATACAAAAATCACGGATAAAACGTATAAAATGTATAAAACTCGGATGCTCATCCTCGAACCAGTTGAGAAAGAAAATTCAAATAAAATTTATTTATCTTTTAACTTGTTTTTTTTCAGGGATTTGTTTTTTTTTTCTTACTGTTTTTTACATATGCCCAGTTTTATCCGTGGTAGTTTAATCCATGTATCTTCTTCTTCTGTCCTTGCCTTTTTCCCGCGATGCGGGGTGGGCGGACTTCACTATTTCCCTCCAACCCTATCAAGCGTTTTTGCGACCGGAAGAAATAGGACAGACCGGCCCCTGAGCGAAGTTTAATCCATGTATAAAACTGTGTTTTATACTCGGCGGAATAAAACTTGCCAACGTTGGCAGAGTTGTACAGAATAGCATATCCCATTTTATCAGAGCATATTATGAAAGTAATTCAGTTTTTAGTGATGGAGAATATGATTATGCACCATATTTGTAGATTTTTTCGGATAGTTTGTTTTTGCATTAAGGAGCTATTGCACTCTGGAGTATTGAAATGGTTCATTATTAAACAGAATAATTGCCATAATTTACTATCCAAAAAGGGGAAAATAAGAAAATTGTTTACTTTTGAATTTGCATTTTTAGGTTCACTTTGATCGGATTATTAAGAATTTTAAAAATTGTATCATTAAATTATCATACAGTTAAGTAATATAGCCACATCTCTCTCTCTCTCTCTCTCTCTCTCTCTCATTAAATAAAAAAGAACTTCGCTCTTTTGGTTAAAATTCAATAATTATAAAAAAAAAACACTACTTAAAGGGATCGAATTGCATGCATGATAATGTGAAATCAATCACAAACAAAGATCGATCGGGTTATCGCTCAACATTTGCTCCTTGTTTGTCAATAATAATTATTATAATAAATTAGTCATACTACTACTACTAATGATAATAATATACTCTTTATTTTTCTATATTTTCACTCTCTAAAAGGGCGGGGGGGGGGGTAAAATATTTATATATGTAAGATGGAAAACTTTCCGAATTTTAGTATTATTTTTCGTTGCCTACATGTGTTAGATTTTAATTGAAATACACGTTTTGGGGGTTCTTGATTTTACAAAAATGGATCTGTGATAAAGAAAATTCATAAAAACGAATTTGCGATAACCCGATCGGATTGATTTCACAGTGAAAAGAAAAGAGTTACGAAATTGAAATTGGTAATTTAAATTAAGTACAGCAGTGTCAAGCAAAATTAACATTTTGAATAAAATCGCCCAAAGAGTAGTAAAACTTTTTCAGTTTTGTTTTTTATTTTCTCAAAATTGGCTTTGAGCACGTGCTCAAACAATGAAGGCAAAGAGGTACAAGATACGAGTAAAAGTGTACACTATATTTTTTTTTTTTAATAAAAAACATTCACACTTTTTTCTCATTCACACTCACACTCACACACACATTCACACAGTCTTTTCGGCAACTCAGGCCATTTAAGACTTTGACGATAACCGTTGTAAGTAATAGAGACCGGATTTTAAGCAAAATGCTTATTGCTCAATTTTATAAGCAACCAATTGATATTTAATTTCTATACGAATTAGGAAAAACTAAGTGCATTGAGATTGCATTTTTTGCTTTTTTGAGTTTTCATGCTTTTTTCCCTTTCGTGCTTATTTGAACTTATTTTACGAATATTTGTAATTTTTTTTTTTTTATTAAAAAACACACTTTTTTCCCTTTCACGTATGTGAAGGGACGTATATAAGGGGCCCCCCCCCAAAAAAAAAATTTCCAAAAATCCCGCAGTGCGAAAAAATATTGCCCTGTAAAAAAAATTTTTTCCGCAGGGTGAAAAAAATTCCGCAAAAACAAAATTTTTCGCAGGGCGGGACGGAATAAATTTAGTTTCTTTAAAAAAAATCTGGTGTGACTGGCGCACAGCACACAACTTTCTCTTACCCTTCGGTAAGAGAAAGTTGCGCACTGTGCTGGTCACACCAGATTTTTTGTGTCGAGATATATTTAGTTTCCGATAGCACCTT